>JAEIIJ010013641.1:0-14618 GCA_018904815.1 Drosophila ogumai | reverse complement strand
TTACCCTTAGTTAGCTCTTAGTTTAGAACTATTTGTTAGCTTTAGATAAATAAATAAATATTATTGAGTTTATATTAGTGTTGTATTTTAATATAGTATAGATATGTATATAGAAAATATTTAGTGTTCATGAGCAACTGTTGTAATTAATATTGTAATAAATATTGGTTTTATTTTCCATACTTTAAATGATTTTTAAATTTAATTTTACACATTCAAAAGTTTCAAAAAGTGCACAAAATGTTAAGCGCTCTTGAGCAATTGGTGTTATTTTGTTGACGTAAAATTGTTGACTTTTCTTATTTTTAAGTATTCCGTAAAATACCTCTTTTGATGACCAGTGTAGGTGTCTGTAGCTGTTATAGATGCAGATTAGCCAGATTAGATAGCCGTGGCAGATCAATTCGGCGTTACGCTGGCGCTTATCAGGCTCTCATAACCAGTATTTGTCTAGACTCAACGCATATCGGCGGTAAATGTTATTGTTTTGCTGTGTTTTTCTCTCGTCGAGCGGAGTTTAACCAAACGTTTAAGCCAGGCCAAGATGCATGGCATGTATTACACATGCGCGCATGGTTTTCCCCCTGTTTTTTTAAGCAGAATTCATAAGATCGGGGGACTAACCGAGAAGAAATCTGTATCTGTATCGCGTGCGACCGAGATGATTCATCCGCTCGCTGGCTCAGGTGTGCGGTGGTATACCTGTGCGAAATAAGCGTGGAGGCATTCCCAGCGCCGCCTTTCCCCACGAGGAACGAGGAACCGCCGCCACTTCCCCAATCCGATCCGGGCGATTTCTAATTATAATCCATCGTCGCTTGTTTATGCGTATTATTTCACCATTTCTGTCCACCGAATGAATAAGCAAAACTGCAAAATTTTCCAACCGCTAACCGCTCTTTGCAATCTAATCGGGCTTTCGGGACATGTAAGCACTCTTATTGGACGCAATCAAACAAATGAGAGTCCCAATAAAATGAAATATATGTGTACCAAAACAGCAAACATTTCCTCAGCCGATGTGTGTGTTTTTAGATGTATTTCGCCAAGGCAGATAAGTCGAATTGTGGCCAATTTAGATAGATAATTCCGGCAAGGTCTAGGCGACCATTATGCCCCACCTGGTTGGTGGTGAAATAATCGGCAGGCTCTCGAAATGAATGAATAAGGGCTCTCCTGGTTACGGACCTGGGTTAAAATTCGTTGGTTATCGCATCCAAAACTAATTTCTTTATTCTGACAACTCGTGCATATTTATAGACGTGGGAAATAATTCGGGCAATATCACAAAACAACAATCGAGTGCGAAAGTGAAGTGCTTTTGTTTGCACTTTTAATATTGTTTTGTTAATCAGCTTTTTACAGGGCTTGACTTTTGGCTTTGCTTCTTTGCGAACCATTAACATTAAATGCGACCCCAATATTTCATATCAGCATCATATATTGTTGTCTGCGACTATATATGCAGAGATTGTTTAAAAAGATTCTGGGACTTCTTTAAAGGTTCTCAACCTGTTGATGTGATATTAAAATAAAATAAATAAAAGTATAAAGTATGAATGAAGTTACTGTTATTGGACTCCTTGTTTTTCTCTTTGGTTTATAGTTTTAGAGCTGTTAACCTTATTAGAGAAAAATATGAGATAAATAAAAAATCATTGAGAGATAAGAAAAATATTCAAAATATTGCGACAAATACGAGAATAAATATAAGAATAATGAATGAAAATGATTTTAAAAAATATACGAAATGTATCTCTAAAATAGAAGAAAAATTTCTCTCAAAACAACAACTTTCAGTGAAATAAAATACCAATTCCTGAAAGATATAAAAATAAAAATTGAAAAAACACTATCGGATTACATAAAAATAAAACAATGCTTTTCCTTTTGAAGATAGGAAAAATTTATATTTAATGTCTCTATAAATATTGTATTATAGATTATGTTACATATGTACATTCCATTCTATACAAAAAATGATAAAATATCATAATCTCATAAAAATTTCAGGATTTAAGTATTAAATAAATAAAAAGTAAGCAACTAAATTTAAGTTTTGTATGATTTTAATTTTAATTTAAAGGGTTTTAAAGTAAGAGGGTGCTATATATTATATAATGAATTAAATGTTAAAAAACTCCCCTGTAAACCATATTTTATAGTCCAAATAATCTATAATTTAATGAGTTTACCTCTAAGCTAATGAAATATAAAAATGAAACACTGACTTCTAAGGCTGAAATAGAGACCTTTATCCAACTAAAAATGATTTATTTTTATTTATTTATATATACTAGGAAAAAAAAGCATTGAATGTATTTTTAAAAACTTATAAAATCCAGTTTATTGCTTAATAATTAAATGTTAACAATATTTAATATTTCAACTTTACTATAACCAATAAGTTGACCTATCAGTAAAAACAAAAATATATATAAAATTAAACAATGACTTCTAATAAAGGCCGAAATAGAGACCTCTTTCCAACCTAATGAAAATAGATATACTGGAAAAAATAAGATTTGAAATAATTTCAATAAAACAATACTTTATTGAGGGCTTAATAAGTGGAATACGTATTTTGTCAGTGCATTTAAAGAAAACAAATCGTGACGCAGTCCCTGATATTTAGTCTTACCCACTCTTTCTCCTTTTCCCTCGCTCTTTAGGCCCGTATTGACGTCGACACAAAAAACCAGAATCTTTGTGAATAAATCTCTGAGCAGCCTCGACCAATAACGGGCAGTTGTGGGATATGCCGGTTTGTGTCTATTTGGAAACTGAGTCTGGGTTCAAGGAATTCCCAGCATTCGACAGACTTCTTGCTGGGAATACTACGAATAGCGTCTTTAATTCCGGACATTGAGCCACCGCAGTTTATAACCAAAGTACGTGATACCATTTTTATATTGACCTTAAACCTTTGCGGCCACAAATCAGTTGGTCAACAACGTCTGTGAAGTGTAATTTCTCGGCCAAAGCGGAAGAAAACAGTGTGGTTTATGGGTTTTGCATATATGAAATCCGGTAGTTTTCGCGTTTATGAATAGGTTTATGCGGTAACAATATATTTTATATATTTTTAAGTAGCTTAAAAGAAGAGTAGAATCTTTGAAGACTTTTAGAAACAGAAAAGGGCGCGTAATTTTAAAAAGTTTAAACTACAATAATAAGGCTGTAATCGATAACCTAAATTGGGGTTCACATTGTTAGAATAAATATATTTTGTAATGCAAAACAGTATATTATGAGCTTAATTGATGTTTGGTAGTTTTTATAACCCTTGTGCTAATATTAATCTAATTTTACACACATTCAGGTAGTAATACGTACAATAGAAAAAGTGCAAATCATCTTCTTTATCTAAGATTATCGCAAAGATGATTGTCATTAAAACAAACAAAAACAAATGATAAAATCTGAACTAAAATCATTAATAATTAACCCAATTTAAGCAGCTGCTTTAAACGTTAAATAAATGGACAGAATCTGAGATAATAAACAAACATTATTAAATAATCAAATGTAAATTGAAAGGCAGATATTATTTGTAGTCTTGAAAGGTAGTGGAATTTGTATTTTCTCTATTTATTTTAAAAAAGCTATATAAAATTAAAAGGATTTTATCAGAAAGTTGTCAAAAACCTTATATAATAACTGTTTACTTTTTATTTATAATACCAAAAAATAAATAAATTTGAAAACACCACAACTACAACTTTAAAAAATATATATTTAGCTACAAAAACAAAGTAATTCGATTACAGCATAGACATTTAAATTCGGAAAGCTGTTCTGGCTTGGATTTTTTAGGTTAACAAAAATTATTAAAATTTTTAATTTTATTTTATTTAAATTATGTTAGAATCGTTGATCATTTTAATAATTTTAAAAAAGATTAGCAATATTTTTGATTTAGGTTTAAATGAAAAATCAAAATATATAAGATTATTGGTAAACATTAGCTTTTTGGTCATTATATACCACCCAGAATACTTAAAATATGTGCATTAAATATATATATTATATGATAGTTTAATCATACAAATCAAAGTTTTATAAATTTCATAACCAAGAAAAAAATCATAAATTTCAATTCGGAATGCTTTTCTATGCTTGTTTCTATTACGTTTGCAAGGGAGTGCATTAGGATTAATATTCAATACAGAAAAACGTTTAGAGTCAAACCGCATGCTATTTATTAGTAAAAATAAACAACTTTAATTGATTGTAAATAAATATAATATGTGCATAAATAACAGGTTCAACACTAAATATAAGGTTTTCAAATGTTGTGTATAATAATTTTCAGGTTTTACAGAGGTAGCTTCGCTTGGATATATATAATATGTTGAACATATGTAGATGAATATTTAGTTTTTATATATACATAAATAATTTATATGTATTTGGTGTTTTCCGTAAACTCTGATAAAATACCTTAAGCGCTCTCTCTGCTTTTATCATGTCTACTTTATTATAATAAATAATAATAAAATGTCTGTTGTGTATTATGTCGTTTAAGGAAGACTAAAATAAATACTGCCTTCTTAGTTTTCATTTCAGTAGGAATCGGACTAGATTGGTAACAATTAAAATACATATATATTTTTGGCTTTTAAGACCTAGCTGCTCTCGGAAGTATCAAATCGGATTGAAGAGGATTATAATTTAGAAGTAATTTTGGATTTAGATGGTGCCCAAAAGTATGCAACCAAATGTTAACAAATAAAAAAGTATTAAATAAATGAAAATATAAAAATACTTTTGAACACAATTTCCAATAATTTCAAATCCTCAGCTATCCTTAGGACTTGTCCTCCAGTTTCCACTTAGTAGACCAAGCGAATGGCCTGCTGTCCGTGGAAAATGTCGCTCCTCACCAGCACCTCGTAGCTGCTCAGCCGGATCTCTTGCCCGCCGAACGGGATCTGCAGGCAGCGATTGGACTGCTCAATCACACCCGGGGTCAGGGATCCGCAGTAGTGACCTCTACCTATGTACAGTGGCTCTCCGCCAGGTGTACGTCCCGCGATTACGGCTCCCGGAGCCACATTTCCTCCATAGGCAGGCACCCAGTGGTACTTGCCCTGGCCCACCAGCATCTGATAGGAGGGCTCCACGATCTCCCGGCCGCCGTGGGCTATGTAGGCACATCCCTGGCTGGGAACGGCCTTGCCCGGGACGTGGACACCGCGGTAGTAGGCTCGGCACACCAGCAACTGGGACATGTTGCTGTCGTGGCCTCCAACGACGGCATCCGGGTTGTAGTAGTATCCCGGCTCGGCGGACACCCACACATCGTAGTTGTTGCCGTAGCCGTAGGCACCGTAGGTCGACGGAGCAGCGTACTCAGCCGGCGTGTAGGAGGAGCAACTGGCTCCGTAGGGATCGTAGGTGGAGGCGGGCGTGAAGGACGATCCCACGGCTGGCACTGATATGGCGGTTACGGACACCTCGGCGGGAGTGAACGATGGCGGTGGTGGGGCCGCACTCACCTCCGCTGGGGTGAAAGTTTGCTTGGGCGGCGGAGGAGGTGGCATCACCAGGACGCCGCCAACTGGCGGAGGAGGTGGTGGAGGACCTGGCATCACCATCACTCCTCCCACCGGGGGCAGTGGATCCGGTGTGGGTGTGTACGCTGGCGGCCTGTCAGACATGGGGAAGGGCATCGTCGCCATGTCCGGATAGGGATACGGTTTGGCAGCCAGCACAGGAGCTGGCGGCGATGGTGGTGGCGGCGGGGTCAGCGGACACTTCTCCGCCTCCTCCAGCGGGGGAGGAGGCGGCGGCAGCTGCCAGCCCGGCACCACGCGGCGTTCCTCTACCAGAATCTCATAGGAGTCCAGGCGACGCTCGGCACCGCGATAGGCGATGAACAGTGCCCGGTGGACCGAGGAGATCTTGCCGATGATCAGGTGGCCCTCATAGTGACCCCGACCGATGTACACCGGCTGGTCCAGGGAGGTGCGTCCGCAGAGCACTGCATTCTCGGGTATCACATGGTCGTAGCACTTGATCCACACCAGATTCTGGCCACACAGCACCTCGAAAATGTCCTTGGGCAGGGCCTCGCCGCGCTGAGAGATGAAGCCGAGCTGCTTCGAGGGCACCACCTTGCACACCAGCATGTCGCCGTCGTGCTCCGCTCTGCCCACGTAGATCATGGCGCCATCTTCATCGTTGCCCCCGACCACAGCTTCCTCGGGAATGGAGGAGTAGGCCGAGGATTGCACCCACTTGTAGGCTGTAAAGGAAGGGAAAAGAGGTAAGTTTAGGGTTTTTAAAAACGGGAAAATAAATTAATTATGGGTAAAAAATAATAATAGATTTTTTGGGGTTATTAGAACGAAGAGAGATCGTTTTTGGTATTTGAAAAAAAAGAGACAAGTAAGGAGTTTAAAAATGAAATACTAGAGGTTTCTGTTAAGAAATGAAATAATAGGGGTTCTGTTTAGAAAAGAATAGGGTTTTGAAAAGGTTAAATAATATAGGTATGGTTTTGGGTTTTATTAAACAAATTAAGTCAGTAAGAAGTTTTATTGGTAGTTTTGGAGTTTGTTGGGGTGTATTTAGGGGGAGTTTTTATGTATGGTTTTTTGTTACATTTAACTCACTACATACATATGTTTTAGAAATTGTTATGGTTTAGTTTTAAATGTTTTAGAAATGTTTTAGAAATATTTATGGTTTAGTTTTAAACACATTTCAAACGACTTCAAGGTGTTTTTTCTTAAGAAGTCCTTATCTTGTCCCATAAATTTTATGGACTTTGTAGACATAAGAACACGTTTTGGATTTAATACCAACTCAAGTAGAAAAAATAAGTTTGATTAGAACTAAAAAAAAAGATACGAGTACAAGTGATAGATAAAAGTGGCATTCTTAAGCAGTTCCTTAATAAACCAAACTCATAAAGGAATATTATATTATACTTAAATTTCCTTCAAAACCCTAAAAAATAGAAAAGTTATCTAAATTTCTTGGTGGTTAACAATCAGTTTTATTTTCAGTGCGATTACATGTTTGATCTGGGCTAAATGCATATGCTTCCCACGAAGCTCCAACTGCCACTGCCTACTGCCGGCAGAGCACCTCGTAGGAGGAGAGACGGATCTCCCGGCCGCCGTAGGGAATGTACAGGCAACGCTGGCTGGCCGAGATCAGACCCGGAGTGAGGCTGCCCTGGTAGTGTCCGCGGCCGAAGTAGATGGGCTCCCCGTTGCGGGCGCGTCCCGTGGAGACGGCATTGGGCGGCAGATGGTGGCCAGCATGGGCCCACACATAGCCGTAGCCGGTGAGTACCTCGTAGCTGGGCTTCTGGAACTCGTAGCCCCCGAAGCAGACGTAGGCACAGCCCTTGCTGGGAATCACCTTGGCGGGCAGCATCTCGCCCTCGTGCATCGCCCGTCCGGCGTAGATGGGAGTCCGGTCGGAGTCGTGGCCGGCCACTACGGCTCCTGGCGGCGTGTAGCTGGGCGAGGCAGCCACCCAGACGTCTTGCTGCTGATGGATGAGCACTTCGTAGGTGTTGATCCGGACCTCCTGGCCGCCGAACGGGATGTACAGACAGCCGTGCGAGGGATGCACTTTGCCCACCGTCAGGCTGCCGGCATGATGGCCGCGTCCCACGTAGAGGGGCTCGCCGGTGCGAGTGTTGCCACTACGCACGGCATTCGGAGGCACTCCGCCACTGGCACTGGGCACCCAGGCAAAGCCCTGGCCCACCAGCACCTCGTAGTGGGTCTTCTGGTGCTCCGTGCCGCCGTAGGCCACGTAGGCGCAGCCCTTGCTGGGAATCACCTTGGCCGGAAGGTTCTCGCCCTCGTGGAAGGATCGGCCCACATAGATGGGCGAGCGGTCCGCGTCATGGCCACCGATCACCGCGTACGGAGGTAGGGGCGAGCGAGGAGACGAGTGCACCCAGGTGTGTTCTGCAAGGAGAGAGGACCAGAGGCGGTGAGGCGATAAGCTAGGCAATGGCACGCGATAAGATAGCCTGACTCTACTACACAGAGCGAAAAAGCCAGCAGTGTCATTGAGAAACACTAAATATTTACTCGAAGGAAATTCAAGATCAATATCTTAATATTCATTAGATATGGACACTGATGCTCTGACGTTTTTTCTCTGCTCAGATATATGCTATATATTGCTTGCTGTTCGATTCGTGGGGGCTTTCGGGGTCTGGGGCTGGGTTCTGGGATCAAGTGGGATTTTTGGGGTTACTCAGAGGCGTAGGGCTGTCACCCTGGGCTCACTGCACTCGTCCTACCAACGGTCACAACTGCTCCTGGCTGCACATTGCCTGGAAGAGTGCAAAGAAAGGCGGAGAAACGTAAAAGTCACTCAAGGCTCTTTGCATAGAAGATACCAAATTCAAGGTTAATTCCCACAGAATTTGATATCTTTTCACCCGAATATGGGGGCTATCCTTAAGATATTATGAAAATATCAGAGAATTCTTAACATAGAATTCGCACAATTTTTATTTCTCCCACAACTCTAGATATTTTAAGATACTATTAAGGTGTGTAAATGTTTACAACTCTTATCTCAAAAGTTATAAACAAAACATGCTTGCAAAATTGTAAATAAATTTATTTTAGACACCACATATATTATTGGAAAACTTTACAGGCTTCTTGTTTTCATAATCGAAAATCTCTTTTGCACCACACGATTTCATTTTTTGCAACAATCGATCGCTAACGTGCAGCGATTACTCATTCCGCTTACCCATTGTGTGTAATTTGTTGATAAGGGGTTATTCCTTCTGATAAATAAATAAATGTCTCTCCAATGCGTAGGCGTAGATATTCCTTTAGCTCTTCGCTGAAGCGACTGCACAGATTGGGGTTCGCAATTTCACTGAGGAGTTGCTGAGCAAGAGCCGGGCGTTAAAACCCTGGCCACAATGATTTGTCACCCTCCCAACCTTATCGGCGAGCTTTTATCTATCAATAACGCCCATATTCCATATGTATACATTTTTCTATTTGTATGGAAAAACAAGTGCAGTTGATATTGAGCAATTTATCTCTGTTCCAGAGAAAGCTCCAGTCGTTCCATTAAAATCGTCTCCTTATCAGCTGGGCAATGAGTCACTATCTCGATCCAGGCGGTACTTTTTGGGATAACAAAAGCTCGGCACAGGTGGGCATTGTTACAGGTGATATTGCTTTGTTTTTTCGGCAATCGACAGGTGGAACCCCATTTAAATGAAACCATAAACCTTATGACGTGTACCAGAAGCCGGTAACAAAAATCCCCTGTTTAAGTGCCGATAAGATGGGCTAACTTTAGCACAAACTATTAAGGAGAGTAGGAAGGATTTTTGGAAATGATCGATATTATATAGGGAGACTTCAAAATTGCAATTTGGAAACCCAAAGAAAATCCGAAGCTATTAAAGATTATAAAAAGTTGTATTTAATTCATTTAAAGAGAGTTTAGATATTTTTCGTAAGCTTAAAGAAATATCAATACTTTCCCGAAGAAAACCATCAGCAGGAAAAACACTTAACTTTTTTATGAAACTACTGTACATATGGAGGAACTTTCACTTTTCCAAGAAATCCTCAAATACATAAGTGCTCTAGACTTAACTCATACTAAAGTGTGACTCAACTTGTTGTCCTACTTGTTATTGATTGTACTATCGAGCATTAAAGTTATAGTTGTTCCCTCATTGACTCATTTCCAAACTCCACACCCACAAGCATTAGTGTTCACAACAGGCCTTCGAAACCCCTAAATCCTAATCATTACATTACCTGTCCGCATGCTAGGTTTTACTTTTTGTTTTGTTCTAGAAATAATAAATAAATTCCTCAACTTGGAAGTTGATCCATGGACAGCAACATACGTGTACATACATAGGTACCTTTTACGAACTTATTGATCAAGTTTATTTTTGACTGCCGGCCGATAAGATTCGCCGGCAACTGCTGATAGATAAAACCGGGCGCAGTGTGTACCAAAGAGTACCCCTCTGCACAAGATCGATTGACTAATGATCGCTGACTCCTTCCTGTTCGATATTTTGTTATGAAATTTAAATTGTTTCCACCCAAAACTGACACCTGTCAGTGTCAACAGTGGCTACCGTGACGCAGCCTGCGGAACGGGAAAATAAAGAGGAGCCCTGCTAAATTATATATATATGTATATATGTATTGCGTGGTGTAGGTAGTACTTACAGTCCCAGCAACTGTGACTAAGATATGTTATCAAAGTCGGTTAACACTGCCGACCGATAAGGCCTCGGCGCAGCTTTTAAAGCCCAACGGCTGCGAGGCTAGGAGCCAGTCGTTAACTTCAGCCCGATCAGAGCGCACCCAGCCGGTATATATTTATAACCTACGTTCCAGACCCAAGTCAGCAAACACACAACATGGGAGGTGAGAAAAGTGACGAACGGGGTGTGACCCCCACAATTCCTGCGAAAATAGCGACCATGATAACTAGTATCGATAGTACCACCTGACAGCCGTAATCCCTTGGAGCTTTGGAAGCTTTCCACAGATCTGGCGATTTCACACCGGGAATAGATAACGAAACAGACTGAGTGATTAATGGGTACAGTTGGGTAGTGTTGGGTAAAGAGTGCTTGCTTCTCAGTGAACTTTGGTGAAATCTTTACTCACTTGAAAATGAACAAGTGGATAAATGAACAAATGAACACTTTAATGAACAACTTCTAAGCAAAGTGAACCACAAATAACGATGTTAGTTCACCATTTAATTTATCTTTCCGTAGTGAACATGTTCACCCTATCTATTGTTAATTTTATAAATTCAAGTGAACCACGAAAGAACATCTTAACTATTTCCACTGAAATGAACATATTCATTTTATCTTCAAGACGTTATCGTGGTCATTTTGTTCACTAAAATAAATAGTTTATAGAATTAAATTAAATTAAACAACAGACTTATCCCAAACAATTGTTACTGATATCCTGTAAACCTTTCTCCACAGACTACCAATGGATCAGCAGCAATGTCTACGGAGGCCTGCCTGGTGGCGCCGTCCTCGGCGGCCATGACTCCGACCAGGATCCCATTTTCGTTGGCCGTGCCTACCACAACGGCGAGATGCTGCCAGCCAAGGTGGTGCCCAACAAACAGCAAGCCTACGTGGCCTGGGGCGGAGAGGAGATCAGCAAGCACGACTATGAGGTGCTCGTCGGCGATCACTTCTCGTGGATCCCGGCCAGCGGTGGCTTCGTTCCGCCCCACTCCCTTCGCGTTGGCCAGACCTCCGACGGCGAGGCCCTGTATGTGGGCCGTGGCTACTTCCAGGGCAGCCTGACGCCCGGCAAGGTGCATCCTTCGCACCAGTGCCTGTACATCCCCTACGGCGGACAGGAGGTGAATATTGAAGCCTTTTAAGGGGATAACTCTTGGGAGGCACCCTTGAGATCTGAAACTTATGGTTTTCTTTTAAATTCTAGCATCGTCTGGATGCCTATGAAGTGCTGGTCCAGCCAGAGACCTGGATTTCCGCTTCTGGACGCGGTATTATCCCCGGAACCGTGGTGGGCGGCCATGACTGCGATGGCGACCAGATCTACGTTGGTCGCGCCTACCACGAGGGCGACCTGATCCCGGCCAAGGTTATTCCCAACAAGGGCTGCGCCTATGTGCCCTACGGAGGCAGCGAGGTGGTCAAGCACGACTACGAGCTGCTGGCCGGTTACGGTTACGGTTGGGTGCACGACAGCCACGGCAATGTGCCCGGCAATGCCGTACTCTGCGGCCGCACTTCCGACGGAGAGCCGCTCTTCATCGGCAGGGCCCACCACCACGGCAGCTTGACTCCCGGAAAGATCCACCAGTCGCATCACTGCCTCTACATCCCCTTCGGCGGCGAGGAGGTGCGTCTAGACCACTACGAGGTCCTGGTTAAGGCCTAATCTGTTTCCGTTCGACGTCTGCCCTCTAATTTATAACTCATCAGTCTCAAATAAACTACTTTGTTTTTCCATTCGATATTATTTTAATGGGATAATGGGTTTGAAGGTTAAATATAAATCGAGTAATACTAATGGAAAACATTTCTTAATTTTATTCTCACCAACAAGCAAAGAAACCTAGAACTATGCAACTTAGTAACAAATAAATTTATTAATGAACTTGTTATAGAAAGGCTGTCAAGCGGACAGACAGGCATTGCCTGATCGACTCGGCTTTTGATACTGATCAAGGATATAAGAAGAATGGTAAAATGTTAAGATACGAATTGTAACATTTACTAATCAGACTTGAATTATTCGTGCTAAAGAAAGTACTGTTGGAAGAATTACTTTAACTTGAAACAATCCGTATAAGAGAAGTAATATTTATGGGGCAATTATAGACTCCTTCTTGTGAACAAAGCAATTATAAAATACAAGTTTTTTTTTTCATTTTAACAATTTTTTTAGAAAAAATGTGTGAGATAATTTTTTGAAATATTTGAAATATACGAATGTATGTACATATGTAAAGAGAAACAACAATTTGTTTGTTCAAAACAGTCCTTTCCACTTAAGAGGTAGTGAACAAGGCCAAACGATTGTTAAAAACTTAACTGCAATGATTTGTCACCCATACACCTTATCGACAATATATTTTATGTCATTATATACATATACAGTGGATTATTATGAAAGCCGTTTAGGAAAAGAGATATTTTTATACACAAACATTAATTGATGTAAATTCAGAAATAGTATTAGTTGTTTATATTTGCTAAACTGCACGAGATCAGCTTCGATGTTAGATTTGCCTTATTATTTTTGTTTTTCAATGGATTTTTCGTTTAATAATAAGCACATACTAATAATAATGAGGACATAAATAAATAAAGTTTTTATTCAAAATGATGAGCTTAGAATTTTAAGATAACCTTTCAAGCTTTTTGGCAGTTGTGAATTAAAAGTTTACTAATTGCTGAACGAAATTTGCTTCAAGACACTGTACTTATTAAGTACCTCTGTCGAACTTATTGATCAAGTTTAAAACTGATTTCCGGCCGATAAGATTAGCCGGCAACTGCAGAAAGATACATATAACCGGACGAAAGGTTGCATATAAAAAGGTAAGACGTGCAATCTGTTTTTATTCAACATTAAGACCTCGGCTGCAGTTAACCAATCAATAAAGAGTTCCTGCAATTCCTATACAAGATACAAAATGAGTAGCCCTTTAATATTTACCCTGTTGGTTATGGCAACATTGGCCCATTCTGCTTTCCTTGACCAACTTCTCGATAAAGAATGGCAAGCCTTTATCAAGGAACATCGGAAGAACTATCAGGATGAAGATGTAGAGCAACTTCGTTACATGATATTCAACGAGAACAGGATGAAGATTGCCGAGCACAATCGGCGATTCGCTAATGGAGAGGTGAGCTTCAAGATGGCGATCAACGAGTATTCGGACTTGATGAGCCAGGAGTTCAGCGATCTGATGACCGGCCTCAGCTTCAGCGAGTACGAGCAGATGAGGTAAGGCGTTTCCTGGCTTGAAATATGAGTGCCAAACCTACTTCCTATATTCTGAATTTCTTAATTCTAGCACATTTGATGAGGGACTGACCTTCATTTCGCCGGAGCACGTGACCCTGCCCGATTCAGTGGATTGGCGTTCCGAGGGAGCAGTGACCGGAGTCAAGAATCAAAAGAATTGCGGCAGCTGTTGGGCCTTCTCCACCACAGGGTCTCTAGAGGGTCAGCACTTCCGCAAGACCGGAAAGCTGGTCTCTCTCTCGGAGCAGAATCTGGTGGACTGCTCGAGGTCCTATGGAAATGAAGGTTGCAGCGGTGGTTTTATGACCTGGGCCTTCAAGTACATCAAGGACAATGGCGGCATCGACACCGAGGAGTCGTATCCCTACAAGGCCGTGAATAACCAATGTAAATTCAACAGGGCCACGATTGGGGCTACTATCAACGGATTTGTGGCACTGCCAACAGGCGACGAAAAGAAACTGGCTGAGGCCGTGGCCACCATCGGACCCATTTCCGTGGGCATACATGTCGTTCCCGGATCCTTCCAACACTACTCCTCGGGCGTTTACATCGAGCCAAAATGCGATCCCAAAAAGATTAATCACGCTGTCCTGGCTGTTGGCTTCGGCACTGAGGGCGGCAGGGACTTTTGGCTGGTGAAGAACTCCTGGGGAGGCAGCTGGGGCGACAAGGGATACATCAAAATGCTGCGCAATGGGAACAACCAGTGCGGCATCTCCTCGCTGGCCAGCTATCCAACGGTTTAGGATGTTTTTTATACCAATTGCATTATAATTTTATCGGTGTTAAAAAAGCTGAAGTAAGTTTCATTTCAGTCCCATAAGTCGACACATTTGACTTTCGACTATAGTCTAAAAGCAACCATTTCATGCAGGAGCCCTTTCAACTTTTATTTCATTACCTATGCATACCACTGAAGAATTATTTGATTTCATCTTACATTTACGACAAAAGCAACAGCAAAGCAAAAAATTTAAAAAGCCGACTACTGCTGTTTTTTTATTTTTGTTACTTTTTATACCCTTGCAGGGTATAATAATTTTAGTCAGAAGTTTGCAACGCAGTGAAGGAGACCTTTCCGACCCTATAAAGTAT
>JAEIIJ010013602.1:0-18391 GCA_018904815.1 Drosophila ogumai | reverse complement strand
AGAATAAAAAATTATTAGTTATCAGAGATTTTTTAAGACCACCAATTTTATTTTTTATTTCGTTTTTTTAGCTTACAATAGACATATAAAAGACTAGCTTTACATAAAACATATTTGGAATTAATTATTTTAAAAACATGCTCTTATATTATTAAAATTTTCCGAGCTTAAAACCCTTTCGGGATACATTTATTCTTAACCTAACAAAATATAATACTCAGACACCAGGCCGTTCACAAACATTTTCTCAAAATCCTATTCTTAATCCTCGAAATCCAACATAACATAACTCTCCTCAAAATATTTATCCCAGGGAATCAAAGAGCATTGATGGCATCCATAATTCGATTACAATCCTCATCGGCCTTGAGGCCAATTTTGGCCAGATCATCTCGTCCCATGGAGGCCAGGGTCACCATATCGATGTGGGCCTTCTCAAAGTGACGGACATAGCTCTCCAGGCCGATGTGGACAAGCACTTGCTCCACGTTGCGGGCATGATTCACCACATACGAGTGATTGGAGGCTGTGACGGAGCGGCGACGTGACTCCACAGTGAGGGAGGTCTCCAAATTAGAGTCATCCGAACCGATATCCAGGCTGCTGCTGCTGTTGCTCTTCATCTCCCGCTCCCATTCCAAATCCCGTTGCATTCGCTCCTTGGCCTCTTCCTGCGGCTGGGGCAATACGAAAATCGGAGGCTTCAGTTCGCTGCGCTTGATGATCTTGGGGTTGCGCTTCTGCTGGTGATGTAGATGCTTAATCGGCGGCTTCTTTAAGCCTTCGAAACGCATGGGCGACAATGGGCTTTTCTTCGAAGCCATTCCCGTGATCGGCGAGAGATTGGGCGATCGAAAGTCCCCGAATATTGGCGTGGAGCAGCGCACGCTGGTGTTGTTCACATTGAGGGTGTTCCATCGCCTCTCCTTCATCGTTGGAGTGCGGTTGAAGCTGTAGTTTTTTTTGTTGGTTGGAGTACGGCAGTGCTCCATTTTATTTTATGTAATTTTTTATGTTATAAATTCTAAAAACGACGCGTTCTTGACAAGTTCTAGTTGGCAAATGGCGACCACAGAAACTTGCTGAAAATGCAATTCTAAGGGAGCTTTTTCACTCAAGTGCCGTTAGCCGAAGTAGTAAGAGGAAAGGAAAGTAGAAAAAAGTGGGGAGGCAAGAGAGCTTGATAGGCATGGAATATCGCGGTATCATACTTAGCAAGGTACATTAAGTTGATGGTACAAACAAGCTCAAGTTATTGTACAAGGTGGAAGGGTGAAAGGTGGTGGTAACGGTACAGATGTTATTCTAAACCTAGTAGCTATGTAGTATGTACGAAAAAATTGTACCCTAATTGCTAAAAAGGTACCATATGTATAAGCTTAATATAATATACAATATACTTAGTTATTAACCCAAGAAAATAATCAAATTTTCCACTTTGTTTCCTTGGAAAAGTTGTTCCCCCATTATAAAAGTCTTTACTACTCACCAGCGCCTCGTGACCCCAGCTGTTGCTCTTCTGGTGATCCTTGAGCAACTGCAGCGAGCGTAGCACCACATCGCCGCGCTCCGTGGCATAAATGTGGGTGTACTCCCGCAGATTTTGCTCCAACCAGTGGGAGATTGTGTAGAGCTCTTCGCGAGTGGTCTGTGACAGCTGCCGAAACGAAGTGTACTCGTCGCTGGAGTCGTCTTCGATGTAGATGAGGTCCAACAGCTCCACAGGCTTCAGCGGAGCACTGTGCTTCTTCAGCAGCATGCTGTAGTGCTGGTTGAGGCCCTCGCATCCGGTGTTGAACAAGCTGGTCACGTTCTCCAGCTCAACGCTCTGGGAGTTGTTGTGCAGGAAGTAATCCATGGCCGCTCGCAGCTTGGCCAGAGCGTCCAGGAAGACAGAGATGTTGCCCTCAATAGGTCCCTGGTGGATTAGTTGGCACACCTCCTGCGAGACATCGTAGTGCGAGAGAACACTCTCCAGGCAGATCAGAGTGGCTTCCAGGTCTACGTAAAGAGAGGCGTCAACCCATTAGTGGTCAGGGAGTCCCGTTGTTTATCTTTTGACTCACTTTGTTGCCGCTTCTGGAGCTGCTCTGTTTCCTGGTAAACGGGTAATATGGTCTGCTCCAGGTTCCCCAGGCGCTTCTCGAACACGGTGAGGATACTGGACATTTGTGTGGAGAGATCATGATACTTATCCACTCGGTCTTTCAGCAGGGCCAAGTTGGTGGTTTCCTACGGAAATATTGGGTAAATAAGGGGTCTCCCAGGCTGACAGCTGGGCTTACCTTTTCCAACTTGTTGTGCGCCTGCAGTGAACTGTCCAGATTGTTCATTTTCAACAGGATATATCTTAAATTTCGCTAAAATTGTTTTGTTTTGACTGAAAGTTGTAAAATAAATAATTATCTTATTAGACTGGCAGTATCTTGGGCTTTTTTAGGTGTTTGTGCAGCGGTCATACAGTTTTGCCAGTGCTGCCAACTTGATTAATTTCAAAACAATTTTTAATTAATGATAATTTTAATTATCCTTAGTTTAATAAATATCCTTGTAATTAGAAAGGGAAAACTGAAAGCTTAAACTATTTAAATTGTTATATATTCAATATTTAGCTACTAAAAACAGGTTTAAAAAGGCCAACACTAGTTCTTAAATAGCCAAGTTGCCACCTCCAACCTAAACTTTTGTTGTGGATTCCGGTTGCCATGGCATCTGTATGTAAACAACGCATTTAGAAGAATTTTTACCAACTATGCAGCAGCTGCTCTAGAGGATTAACCACAGATTGTTTCAAAAATGAGAGGCGTACTCAAGTGGCTGGAACGGATCGAGTTTCCCAACAGCAAAGACAACGAGATCAGGTGAGGTTTTCCGCGGAAAAACAACAACCTGTTGCTCTATAACGGTAACGGGGAAAACCTCTTTTGCAGCGTCCACAATGTCTGCTATGCTCCCGATGGCAGCCAGTTGGTGGTGGCAGCAGGCGACCGGCTGCTCATCTACGATCCGAATGATGGTTCGCTCCTTAACACCTTGAAGGCCCACAAGGACACGGTCAACTGCGTGGCCTACTCGCGGGATGGCAAGCGATTCGCCAGCGGAGCCTCCGACAAAATGGTTATTGTGTGGTCACCACAGCTCGAGGGGCTGCTCAAGTATTCGTGAGTAGATGTGAAAAATGTATAAGAAATATTATTTGAAATTTAAATTTAATTAAGAGGTGTTTATTTTGTAATTATTAATTAATAATTAATTATTAAATATTAATTACTTTTGATTTAATATTAAAAAAAAATCTTCTCCAGACATGGCGACTCCATTCAGTGCATGAGCTTCAATCCCGTCTCACATCACCTGGCCTCCTGCTCACTGTCCGACTTTGCCTTCTGGTCGGCCGACCAGAAGGCCGTGCAGAAATACAAGATCTCCGCTCGCGTGAACGGCTGTTCCTGGACCAACGACGGACAGTACCTGATCTTGGGCCTGGCCAATGGTACCATCTCCATACGCAACAAGCTGGGCGAGGAGAAGGGTCGCATCGATCGTCCGGGCGGACCCAATAGCAATGTCTTCAGTGTCCAGTGCTGTCCGGCCAGTGGACCCGGCAGTGTGGACACCATCGGCGTGGTGGACTGGAGCCAGACGCTGTCCTTTCACACGCTTAGTGGCCAGATGATTGGGAAGGAGCGTACGCTGGGCTTCGATCCTCTGTGCCTGCAGTACTTTCCCAATGGCGAGTTCTGCTTGGTCGGCGGCTGCACCGGAGGACTACACTTCTTTACGAGGGAAGGCATTCGGTTGGGCACCCTGGGCGACAGCTTCGATACCTGGATATGGACAGTGGCCCTGCATCCCAACGGCCAGTCATACACCATTGGCTGCCAGGATGGAACACTGGCCTGCTTCAACATCGCTTCGAGCACGGTTCATGCTCTCTACCGCGAGCGCTATGCCTTCCGGGAGAACATGTGTGACGTTATCATCCAGCACCTGATCTCCGGCCAGAAGGTGCGCATCAAGTGCCGCGATTTGGTGCAGAAGATTGCCATCTACCGGAACCGATTGGCTGTTCAGCTGCCGGAGCGCGTGGTTCTTTACGAACTGAGCTCTGGCGAGGATCAGCCGATGCACTACAAGGTGCGGGAGAAGATCCAGCAAAAGTTCGACTGCAGTCTGCTGGTCGTGTGTGGCCGTCACATCGTCTTGTGCCAGGAGAAGCGACTCCAATGCCTGGACTTCTCCGGTGTCCTGCAGCGCGAGTGGATCATGGACTCCTTTATTCGCTACATCAAGGTCACGGGTGGTCCAGTGGGTCGAGAGGGACTCATGGTGGGCCTGAAGAGTGGCCAGGTGTTCCGGATCTTTCTGAACAACTCCCTGCCGCTGCTGATCACCACCGCTGTGTCGGCAGTTCGTTGCCTGGACATAAACTCCAAGCGCAGCAAGATCGCTGTGGTGGACGACGTTGGGCGCTTGGTGGTTCGAGACATAGTCAACGATACGATCCTGTACCAGGACACGGGCGTTAACAGTGTTACCTGGAACACCCACCTGGACTCGATGCTGTGCTACACCCACACCACCGGAGGCTTAAGTGTTCGCGTGGGCAACCTACCGCCGAGGGCGCCGCAGAATATGCACGGCGTGGTGGTGGGTCTGTGCGGAGCCACTGCCTTCTGTCTGCGAGGGAACATAATGCACAACACGCCCCTGGCCCTAGGTTCCACCATGTGGCAGTTCATCGAAGCGGGCTTGTTTGAGTAAGCTTAACATTTTAAGGTAAGATTGCTTTTAATGAAAGATTATTTTGCTTCTCAGGGAGGCTTACCAGGTGGCTTGTCTGGGTGTGACCACCAGCGACTGGGAGGGCCTGGCCCAATCCGCCCTGGAAGCCCTGCATATCAATATAGCCCGCGATGCCTACGTTAAAGTGCGTAGCCTGCCCTGGCTCAAGCTGATCGGGGAGCTGAGGGACCAGCAGCAGCGCTCGGCTGTGCCCAAGGAAGTGCTACTCGCGGAGAACTGTGCCTTTGCCGGGAAATTCAAAGAGGCTGCCCGCCTATTTCTTAAATGCGCCCAGCCATCGCGAGCCCTTGAAATGTACACGGATCTGCGAATGTTCGATCTGGCCCAGGAGTACATCAAGGACGGCACGGCGCAGGAGAAGAAGGAGCTGGTTCGCAAGCGGGCGGAGTGGGCTTATTCCGTCAAAGAGCCGCGGGCAGCAGCAGAGCTCCTGCTCTCCGCAGGAGAGAATCAAAAGGCCATTGACATTGTGGCTGAGCAGGGATGGGCCGATGTGTAAGTATCTCAAGGATCGCAAAAATCATAAAACTAAAGTTAAGAAGCTGTTCAGGCTGTACGATATTGGACGTCGTCTGAGCCTCTCGGAACGCGAGGCCCTGGAGTCGGTGGCCCAGAACCTGAAGAACCTCAAGGCACTGCCCCTGGCCGCTGAGATATTCAAGAAACTAGGCGACGAGGCCCAAGTGGTGCAGCTGCACATAGAGGTGAGAGACTGGCCGGAGGCTTTTCGACTGGCGGAATCCCTGCCAGAGCTGCTGCCCACAGTGCACTACCAGCATGGTCAGTGGTTGGCCGAAACCGATCAGTTTATAGAGGCGCATCAGGGTGAGTTTATACTTCCTAAGAACTTGTTATAAGAGTTTTCTAATAGTGTTTTCTTTGTAGCTTATTTGAAGGCAGGACGCACCAAGGAGGCCAATCGCCTGCTGAAGCAGCTTAGCAATACAGCCATTGTGGAGGAGCGTTACCTGGATGCCAGCTACTTTTACTGGCTGCTGGCCAAGCAATGCTTGGATATATATCATGCCAAGGAGTGGGTTGAAGGTTATTTCTCTAGATTGAGTAGTGGTTAATTTTGAAAATCCATTTTATTTCAGCGAACAAAACCCCATTGATCACCACCTGACCGAGTACAAGAATCATTTGCGCATTGCCAAGGTCTACTATGCCTACAGTGTGATCTACAGCTACATGAAGGAACCCTTTACCACCCATTCGCCAGTGAGCTTGTTTAACGTGAGCCGCTTTATACTCAACGAAGTGGAGCACAAGGGTGTGCCCAAGGGAGTCAGCATGTTGTAAGTAGTCAACCGATTAGCGAGATGATCTGTATAGATATTAATCCCTAAGGATTTGCCGTTTTCCCCGCAGAATTTGATTAAAAAGTGCCCCGTTTTGCTGAATTAACTTTTTTTTCTTTTGCAGCTCGGTTCTGTTTACTTTGGCCAAACAGGCCAAGTTCCTGCAGGCCAACAAACTGTGTTTGCTTATCAATAAGCGTTTGCAGTCCCTGAAACCACCTGCCGGAATACAAGAGCAGATTGATGTGAGTTGTTTACAGATCTTCCAGTGATTGTGGAGTTTAAACTTTTGTTTTTGCAGCTCAATTTTTTGAATAGCAAGGCCTGCAAGAGTGGCTTCAATGATCCCGAGGAGCTGCTGCCCCTTTGCTACAAGTGCTCGAACTATAGCCAGCATCTAAACAGCAATTGTTGCCCCACCTGCCGGCAGGATTACATTTTCTCATTTGTGTCATTTGGTAAGAGAAATTCCTAAATCGAAATTATTGGTAAAAGAGTGAGAGAGTTCCATTCCTTTCTTAGAAATTCTCCCCTTGGTACAATTCTATCCCGAAGTTGATATTTCCGATGGGGAAGCTGAGCGCTTGCTGCTTGCTCCGGCTAAGCATGCCGAGGATTCGGATCCCTTCAACGAAGATGCCGCCAGTGTGGCTTTGCCCTTGAGCCTCGATCGCAACGGTCTGCGTGCCATTGATCCCAACCACGTGCTCATCCTCAAGCGGCAGGGAAAGAACGTGAGGAATGTGTACTATCGCAACATATTGCCCGATCTGCAGGTCACCTACTGCCCCCAATGTCTGCTGGTGAGTTTGCTGTACAAGAAATAAGAACCTTACCCAGATCCAAAGCTGATCCGATCCCTTGCAGCTTTTTTATGCCGAGGACTTTGAGCTGCAAGTTCTGCAGAAGGGTCACTGTCCGTTTTGCCACACATCGTCGGAGAAGTTGCTGGAAGACTTTTGAGGCGGCCTTAGGGTAGTTATTATTTCCGTCCAAACAAACCGTACAAATAGGAACTTATGCGCGAATAAAGAGTAGCTTTTAAGCCCAGGTCTCCTCCTGATATCGTCGCTGCCTGATCATCAGATCCACATAGTCCGCATCGCCGCCGAGGATCTCGATAAAGGCCTCTTTCACCGATTTGGGCATGTTGTTGGAGTTCCCAGCCACGTAGATGAAGGCATTGCGGTGCTTGATAAGCCCCGCCAGGTGGGGGCCATTCTTGGTTATCAGATGCTGGACATAGACCTTGTGATCCTCGTCCCGGGAGAAGGCAAAGTGAGCCTCCACCTGCTTAGCCGTTGTATAGGCTGTGAAGTCCGCTTCAAAGTGAAAATCTGAAGATTTTTTGCGACAGCCGAAGAATACGACCAACGGACCAATAGCGGAGCCCTTGGCTTGGGCCTGCAATCGATGTTGAATGATGCTGCGGAAGGGGGCAATGCCCGTGCCAGGTCCCACCATGATGAGAGGAATGCTCAAGTCCTTGGGCCACACCATGGTCCCCTTCTTTACAACGCCACGCAGCTCTGTGGATCCCGCCTCCAGATGCTTCAGCCAGTTGGAGCACAGGCCCAGGCGGGGAGTGTGCATGATGGTCTTGTAGTTGACCACAGCCACCAGCAAGTCCAGCGTGCCGGAGGACATGTCCGAAGCTATGGAGAAGCTGCGAGGTTGAATCAGTGGCATCATCTCGAAGAGCTGCTCCAGTGTTAGGCGGGAAGTGGCATGGCGAAAGTCCTGCAGAACCTCCAGGAGTGTGCGACGCGGCCTGTTGACATAGGCCACCAGGTCATCGATGCCCACGCCAGAGCAGAACTCCACCAGTTTCTCCTTTTCCATCTCGTCGCTGCAGTTAAAGCTCAGCACCTCAAGGAACCGCTGCCGCGGCTTGGCACTCAGGTCCCAAACGTATTTGGCCGCCTGCCGAAGGCTCAACGGAGTGGCGTAGGCCTTTGACAGAGGCATTTCCGGGTGGGCACTCACCACCTCGACCACGGTGTCCTCGTCGAAGTTTAGGTTGTGTTCGCGGATTAGTTCAAAGAATTCCTTTACAGTTTCTTCGCTGTTCTGGGGCTGCACATCGAGCACATCGCCGGGCTCCCAACTGAGGCCTTCTGCCGGATATTCCAGCTTCAAGAAGCGCACATCCTGGAAGTGATTCTCTGCCGTTGTCCTTTGGTTATCCTTAAGTTTAAACGTGTGTGCAGCTTGCTTTTGGGTCCAGAGCAGAGTTTCCAGAGGGACAATGGCAGAATCCTTTGGTAACGTCTTCAGGAGCCACTTTCCCGGGCTTTGGACGTGACTGCCATTCAGCTGACTGTCGTTCACACCGGAGATGCCTTTGAGAGCGGTCCAAAGGTCTTTGGTCCAGGCGAGGGACACTCCCAGGTGGCCATAATCATGCTGGTCGTCGCACAGACCCACTGGACACACAGCAGTGGCGCCCAGATTCAGCAGTCGCTTGTGCAGCTTCTTGGCGGCGTAGTTAAACTTCGGGTAGCTGGAGTCGCCGAGCCCAAGACAGGCGAACTGCATTCCTTGCAGTGATTGGGCAGGCAGGCTGCGCTTCAACAGAAACCGCCAGGCCTGCTTCATATTATCGGGCTCCACGCCATCCCCTGTGGTGGCCACCACAAAGACCACGAGGCGCTCCTCGATAAGTCGCTGAGTTTCGAACTCCTCAAAGGACAGCACTGGACCCTGGAAGCCCAGCTGGTGCGACTCCCGCCAGATCTGCTCCGCCACGTCCTGGGCGGTGCCTGTTTGGCTGCCATAGAGAACCAATAGCCGCATTATTCTATAATTTTGAACTAAAAAATATAAATATTGTAAATAGTATGACCAGAGGCTGGACAGCAAAGGGAAATTTTGTGAAATTGGAAAGCATTATTTATTAATTAGGATTATTATGATTAATTCATGAATTAACTTATTTATTTATAACTTTTAAATAATTTTACCACCAGCATAGAATAGAAATTAATACAATATTAATATAAAATTATACAAATATACTAAAAAGCAACAACTTCGCCGTGTTGGTATATTAAAAGAATTGCATTTTTGGCATTTCTAATACAGTCACACTTGAGTTCCAATGTTATAAATTTGCTAAACAATTTGTTAAATTTCGCGTAAAAGTAAGTTTAATCGAAAAGATGTTACCCAAACAGCCGGATATTCAACAAAGCAAGAAACTTTCCTGGTTGCTTCGCCACGGAGCCAAGACGGAGAACATCCCCATATCGCTGGACGGCTATGTCAGCGTGTCCGACCTTGCGAAGCATCCGCGCTACAAATGCTTCTCTCTGGAGAAGCTGCAGGCGATTGTGTCCGCGGACGCCAAGCAGCGATTTAGTCTGCGCTGGAACAAGGACCGCGGCGTCCACGAGATTCGCGCCAACCAGGGCCACTCGCTGTCGTCGGTGGTGGACAGTGAGGAGGGCGGTCTCGAGAAACTGACCAATCCGCCTCTCCTGGCGGTCCACGGCACCTACTACAGACACTGGGAGGCAATAAAGGCCCAAGGTCTGAGCAGGATGAGTCGCAACCACGTGCACTTTGCCAGCAGCGACAGAACGGAGTCCACATTGAGTGGGTTTCGCGGCAATTGTCAGATTCTGATATATCTCGACACCGCCAAGGTGCTTTCGGATGGCATACCGATCTACCGGTCCAGCAATGGGGTACTCCTCTGCCCCGGCGTCGAGGGCGTCATAGCCACATCGTACTTCGAACGAGTGATTGACAGGAGAACGGGGCAGCCGATGGCTTACTGACTTGCTCACCTACTGCCTTTATATTTCGTTACTGAATAAAATATTTAAGCAAACAAAACGATAATCCAATCGCAAACACTTCTTGCAGACAATGCCGGCCCCCGCCTCGGAACAGTGGGATAGCGGCGACGTTGTGGTGCAGGTGTGCATGGTGTGCGCCGCCCCGTTCCAGAGCGTGCAGGACTGCTTGGCCCACGAGCTGCTGAAGCATTCCAGCAAGCCGCAGAAGCAGCTGCGCCAGCGCCTCAACGCCATCACCAAGCTATTTACGAGCAAGCAAACCCAGTCGGAGCGTAGCGAGCTCCAGGCTGTACTCGTTCAGTCGCCGCCCGGCGGTCACCTGCGCGCAGTGCTGGACTTCTATGCCAGCGATCTCAGGGAGCTGGAGGACTGCTACGACCAAGTACGCAACTGCATCGAAAAGGAGCTGAGGAGCAAGGTGAAGGTGTATCCCTTTGGTTCGCTGGTCACGGGGTTGGCTTTAAAGGGTGAGTGCCTCCTATTGCTGCCTTCCAGAGTCTTGTGTGCTCATCCCCTGTTCTTGCCCGCAGAGAGCGACATCGATTTGTATCTGCAGCCATGCGATGACCCCCCCATGGCCCACAAGCAGATGTATAAAAAGGTCTCGAATTTCCTGCGTCGCTCCAAGTGCTTCGCAGACGTCTTCGCCATTCGCCACGCCCGTGTGCCCATCATCCGGTGCAAGCACCAGCTGACCGGACTCAGCATCGACATCAACATGTCCAATCCGAATAGCACCTACAACTCCAAGTTCGTGGGCGAGCTGATGCGGCGCGACGAGCGACTGCGCCAACTGGGCCTCTTCCTGAAGATCTGGGCCAAGAAGCTGAAGCTGATTGGGCACGGCAGCATGACCAGCTATTGCCTCGTCAGCATGATAATTGTCAGCCTGCAGGTGCAGCATCTGCTGCCCTCCGTCAAGGAGCTGCAGTCATTTTGTCCCCCCGAGAACTTGTCCGGCGTAAACTATGCCTACACCTTGCACTTGATGCCGCGGATACCACACCAGATGAGCACCCAGGAGCTAATCAGGAACTTCTTTGTCTACTACAGTACCGTCGACTTTCAGAAGAGCGTGGTGAGTCCCTTCCTGGGCTGCGTTTTGGACAGGGAGACTACTTTTGGGACGCCGGGCGGCGGTTTTCCCGAGTACGAGGCTCAGTTGCAGGCCATGGAGGAGGCGGTGGGAGAGCCCCCGGAGGCCTTTCAGCTGGACCGCAGCATGTGCGTGCAGGATCCCTTCGAGCTGCAGCACAACGTGGCCAAGTCCGTCTCCCAGTCGAGTTTATGTTACCTCAGACAATGCCTAATCCTGGCAGCGCAGGCCAGTAGCGATCCGGAGCTACAGGCGCGACCATCGAAGCTATATGACTACTTGCTATTTGGACTGACGGACAAGTTGGTGGCCAACCAGCAGAAG
Organism: Drosophila ogumai; assembly: GCA_018904815.1. Classification (NCBI taxonomy): domain Eukaryota; kingdom Metazoa; phylum Arthropoda; class Insecta; order Diptera; family Drosophilidae; genus Drosophila; species Drosophila ogumai. The sequence goes on along the minus strand of JAEIIJ010013602.1, from coordinate 7,061 downwards.
GAGAAACCCACTCCGCCGAAGCAGCCGAAGAAGGAGCTCAAGCCGATGACCGATGAGCCAAAGGCTACGCAACCCGAAGCTGTGGCCGCGGAACACGGTGCCCCGCCCATTGTGCGAACCCACTTTATCACGCCCACCACCAACGATCTCAAGTGCTTGCGCTCCAGCGAGCTGACCCTGACGAGCACCGGCGAAGGCGCGCGGCCAATATACTATTACTGGATGTCCTGCTATGTGGACACCATCAAGGATGTGCTGGCCCAGCTGTACGTCCTGAATATCGAATCTGTGACCGATGAGCCATACTACCATAGGTGGCGCATCAGTAGCTCGCTGGACACTTGGACGGGACGCTCCTTCCAGCGTGGCTCTGGCCAGTCGTTCTTTGCCCATCAACTGCAGCAGACAATCGAGTTTATGAAGACACGACCCGCAAATCCCGCGTACGCAGTCAATCTGCGCGGCATTCTGTCGCTGCTGGCCAGTGATGACTACAAGGAGATACGACTGGACGTGGAGCCGCTGCCAGGTGACCTCCTTGGCCTGCAGCGGAACAGTCCACTGACCAAGCTGTTCAAGGCGTTCAAGAACCTGCTGGGCAACTACAGCTTCAAGGAGAAGGCGAGTACATGGAAGTATTACGCCAAATCAGACCAACCACAAGGACATACATAAACGAATATGTAAACCTCGATGTACAAAAACTTTTAGAATTGAAAGCCTGTAGCTATGTAAGCCTTTATGTACAAAAACTATTAGAACTGGAAGCCAAGTGGGCTTTCAATTACAAAAGTTTTTGTACATAAAGGTTTACACAATCTTTACTGGACATTGCTTTTGAACAGAATTTCTTTATATTTCAATCTGGCTTAGAATAAATTAAGTGTCTACAAATCATGGTAATTAGTGTTAAGCAACTAAATTAAATATAAACTTAAATTTATTGTACATTTAAAATAATCTATTTATTGGCTGGAGAGTCTCTCAGAGCGCAGAGTGTACGTTATTTACAGGGTTTGAGGCAAAGAGCCTATAATAACAAGATGCATAACGCCTAGGCATATATCTAGAACCTCTAGAACGCTCTCTGTCTGAAATTTCAAGAGAGCTTAAGGTCAGAACATAAATTCCTAAAGCGTTACTTATCTACTTATTACACGTTTTTTTGGTTAAGGATATACACGGGGGTTATAAGAACTCTACAGATAGTTTTTAAAAACAATAGTTGTGGAAACTTGAAGATGTGGAGGGTCACAAAGATTTGCAATTTCCAGGGATTGCAAATTAGATTTATGGGTTAAAGAAGAAATTCACAAATATTTTATTTTATACATTTTTTAAATTAGAATAAAATTTAAATTGCAATAACCTGAAACTGAGTCGTCTATTTAAAAGATTGTTCATAAAATTAATTTACGCTTCAATACCTTTTATTTAATGTATGTAGTGCCTCTTGGAATTTGCATATCTTTAAAGGATCAAGATATTTCAATATCACCCCATGAATCGCTTTTAAATAATCTTATATATTATATTATAGATTTTAAAAAAACCGCTTACTAAACGATATTGCAATTTAACTTTAATTTTAAATTGTTAAAGTATAAGTTATTTGTCAACTTTTATTTTTGTCAATTTTTACGTTACTCATAACTCTAATTGCAATCCCTAGTAATTTCGAATACTGTCAATAATAAGCAATTACATTGCTTACTTTTATGTTTTTTGAATGCCTCCATAAGACTATTCTTGTTTCTGTGAAAACTAAAAACTATAATTAAACACCTGCCTTGCTTCCGCAAGTATTGTTATTAAAATCTCCCCGGGTTTCAGGCAGAGATTCGCTATATACATATGTTATATATTTGCCAGATTCGCACCTGGTTAACGGCACTTGGGCACTAGCCTTTTTGTAATCCTACTCCATCCTCTATCCCTTCTAGTGCCGGCAATAGCAGTACTTCTTGGCTGCAAAGTCCTTCATGCACTCCGACTCGCCGCTGTACACATTCAACCGACTCACGGATCCCGTAACCGTTACGGAGTCGTCCGTTTGATTGTGACGCACGGTGGCCTCGTACCAGGCCTTGTTCGGCGCCGTCACGAAGATCAACCGATAGGTGTGGACGTCCTCCGGATCGAGGGCATTGGGATGCGCCCGGAAGGCCGAACGGATGCTCTGCAGCGTGAGTTTGGCACAGAGCTTGGCGTACGTTCCGTTCCGGAATTCGGCCACAAATGTGTTCAGGTAGGTCACCACTCGCTTGCCCAGCATCCGGGTTTCCCGCGACGTGCTCGACACAGTGTCGTAGGCCCAACAGGTGCACCAATGATCCTCGATGCCCACATCGGCGCAGCTTCTCAGCGGCGAGACGGGTCGCAGGAGGCTTTGACACTGCGGACAGTCGGGCGCCGGGCCCAGGGAGGCCATGTCCGTTCGCCCGGACAGGGACAGTATGTGCTTCATCGTCAGATGGAGGTCGTAGGGCGTGGTCAGCCGATTCCTGTTCAGGTGCAGGCTGTGCACAAACTCCGGATGTGACTGACGCAGGTGATGCGGCAGCCAGATGAAGATCGCCGGCAGCCGTTCCTCCAAGTGACCCGACCAGGTGGCCCGCGTGGGACCAAACCTCAGTCCGTGGTCGCTGAAGAACACCACCACGCTGTTGTCCATGGTGCCCTGGCGCACCAGCTTGCGCAGATACTCCGCCATGTAGTCGTCCATGCTGCTCGTCTGCGATATGTCGCTGTGGCTGTGCGTGTTCGTCCAGAAGAACCCAAAGTACGTCTCGTTCAGGAACCGACGCGTAAACTCCAGCGCGTAGTCGTACACATGCTCCGCGGCCGTCTCGTAGCCGAGGCAGTGGATCAGGCCATTGACCACCGTGTGATCCAGCAGCTTCTCGGCGGCGGAGAGATACGGACGGAGGTAGTAGTCCGCCGGCGGATGCTCGAAGCCCTTCTTCAGGTAGTTGAATGTGTTGATCTTCACCGCATCCTCCGCGTAGGCGGTGACATAGCCATGCTCCTTGTACTGCTTCCAGATGTAGTTGCACTTGTCCAGGCCACCGACCACATACGGGGAGCACTCATGCTGGGCATTGTGCAGGTTATAGCCGGTGGCCAAGGCCATAATGTTGGGGAATGTATTGTCGTCCACCTGAAGGATTAAAGGGGAAATGGATATTATAGTTTGGAATTAGTATAATTCAACCACAAAGTCACCTTGTTGTATCCTGCCAGCTCGAACCACTCGTTGTCGTACAGATACTGGGCCGTTTTGGGCATGGCCCGGATGAGATTCACACGCGAGATGCTATCGATGCCCAGCATGAGGACACTGGGCGGTCGTCGTGGCGCCTGGCGTTTGTCTGTCTTGGCCTCTTGGAGTCGTTGTTGGACCGCTTCCTTGACGGGAATGGTGGCGTGGCCATTGATGTAGATCTGCTTCCCACCCGTCTCACACTTGACGATTATGTCCTCGACGGTATTGGGCAGCTCCGTGTGCCCCTTGAAGTTGTGGCACTTGGTGTAGTTGACCTCCATCTCATTGACCCGCTGGATGGCCATATAGCAGCAGTGGAGATTGCCAGCCACCGGGTACTGGTTGAAGGCGGCTCCGTCGATGGTCAGGAGGTACTTCTGAGAGCGCTCCTGGAACCGCACGCGGGTCAGTGGCGGCAACTTCTGGCAGGGCTTGTACTTGACCCGCTTAAAGTGACGCATCACCTCGCTCTTGTACGGATCCAACTCCATGATCCGACACGAGTTGCTGTACACGAGGTAGCCTTCGGGCACAAATGGAATACTACTGTCAGAAATTGTGTCATCTGGGGACATTACACGGAACACGGACCATCACATGCATCGAAACAAGGAAAACAAGGCAAAAAAAGAAAAGGGAAAAGGAAAACAATAACTATGGGCATGCAGGAAGGAGGCAACTAAAAAGTGATCAAGGATATGAATTACTCACCATCCATGACCGTGGACTGGTGCTGGACTGTCAGGAAATTGTCTCCGTGCAGGACATCCAGGTCAAGGACATTCGCCCAGTCGGGTCGCCCGATCACAAAGTAACAGAACACAAAGGCCGCCACCAGGCACAGCACCGACTTCCGGCGAAGGAAGAGCAGCCGGCAGCTGCCGGGCAGCGACTGGTGCTGCATCGCCTGGAGGACGACGCCCTTTCGCCGGGTCATTTGTACTTCCAGTTTCTCCGTCGTCTCTGAGGAATCCGATCGCTCCAGCAGAAGGCGTTTCTCTGCCATAACATTTAAGCTCTCGGCTACAAAATATATCTTTTTTTAATATATAAATTTATTAAATAACTAACGTATTTAGTTTGAAAATATAAATTATCATCAGAGCTTGCCCTCTAAATTAGGCAGTTAATATTCATATTTAGTAATTGATTTACACAACTGGGCACAGCTTTAAAAACAGAATGAAGACAAAAGTACACATTCTTTTCGACTAATGTGTTTATCAGCTGCCCATGGGATTTCTGTAAATCGAATACTTTGTTTACTTGAAATGCAAACAGCAAAGTCTGCAATTAATTTGTATAAACAAGATGGAAGTGGAGGAAACGGAAGGGGTGAACCCACTCAAAAAAATAAATCGCTTCTATATATATCTTAAGTTGTTTAAGATGAGTTGAAAAGCACGCAATCTTATTTTTCTTTGCTATTTTATTTTTTTTTTTAAATATTTCCTTTTTTTTTTTTAATTAACATGATTTCTTAAAGTTGATTTGACCAATCGCCCTATAATTTATGGGCTATTTTAAGCATAAGTAGGGCTATTACATGGGCTATGATAATTGGAAATAGTCACGTAGTTTTTATAAACCACAAAACAGGAAAAAAAAACGAAATTAAAAGTTGAGCAAGACTTTAATTTTTTGAAAATGAATAAATAAAAGCCAGACCTTTTTTAAGTGTATTAATTTGCAAATCCCTTTTAGCAAGAATCACAAAAAGATTACTAACATTTCTTTGAAATGAAAATTCAGATAAATATGTTATATTTTATATTTTATATATACAATCATCTTTATTATTATTAATAAATTATTAATTCTTCAGAAATAAATTTGATTCTAAGAATGCAAAATTAAAAATATAAAGGTTTATGTGATAGACTTACCTTTAAAAAGGCTTGTTGAAGTATTTGTGGATTTATTGCTGCAAGATCGTTGATTCCGCAACTGAAATTAAGAAACAGACCTCTTATGACTTGCTGACAAATGCAAAATGGTTTATTATTGTTTTTTTCCTTTCTCTAAAGGTCAGTTTTCCGATTTACATAGTAAACAATGAATAAATTGCAATTTCTTGGGCTTTTAAGCTGGCGAAAAAATAATAGATAGATGCGTTTTTAATTGCAAATGTCCGGAATAACAAATTAAAAAATATTTATAAATGCTGATGACTTAAACCATCATTTATTAAAATTTTTAGGAATTTGAGTAGCTTAAAGTTTAAAAGAAAAATAATAGTTTAATGATTGTGTTGATAGAAATCTCAGCTATTACAACCACCATACTCTTACATATAATTAAAAAAACGACTTCACTTGTTTACCTTATCATTCATCTAAGCTATTGCTAATAAAATTTGTTCATCTCTCGTATTTACCCGTGGTTTTCCGGTTCAAAAAACCTGGCTGTTTTCCACCAACCATTGTTTTCGTGTTTAAAAACATTGAACACTTTACATGGGGGTATTTATTTGCTTTGCCAATAGTTGTGCCTTAGCCAAAATAATATAAATAACATTTAGTTTGGCCCTGAGGGATGACTATCTGCGGCAAGGGTTCGCGGCGCGGGATTAATTAATGAAAATGCAGCTAAAATGCAGTGCCGCCGAGCGAATAGTCAGCGGTCCGAGCACTATGACGGCACAAACGCGAGTGCGACGAGGCCCCCCGCTCAGAAATCAGATTCGGATTCGGAATGGCATTGGGTATAGGGGTCTGGGGGTCTGGTCTGGTCGCTTGTGATGGGAACCGAATGGGGAAGTGAGTGAGTGAGTGAGTGAGTCTACCGATGGATCAGCGCTTCGCCGGCATTATTTCATCGATCACGACACGGTGAGTTCGGCGGTCATTAGTTTTCTGCTTTTTGTATTTTTGTATTTTTGCATCTTCGTGCTGTTACGATGATTAGATATTTTTTTGTGTTAATGCCTGGATACGTCTTCGTAGACCTCTAAATATAATTAAAATTGTAGTACCCAGTACTAGGAAGAGTAAAGAGTGTACTAGGATGGGGGGTAAAATACTCAAAATATTTATTTAATGAATTCGGAGTTTCTTAGACAATTTTCTGTATTATTTGTTGACCTAAATACGTACCAAAACATTTATTTTAACGAAATATATGTTACTATTATCTTGAACGGCACTATATATTCACATTCTTCACTTTGGCAGGGATTAAAAATGTTTTTCTATGCGGGTTTGCGATAAAGTCACTGCCCCCATTTATTGAAACGGAACCAAGATAACATAACAAAAAATAAAAAAAAAACTCATAGGAACACAAAAGTATATTTTTCAGACAGGAAATGCTGTGATAAATGTGATGTACATAGTTTTTTAAACTAAATAGGAATATTTACGTTAGGAAAAAAACCAAAGAAGTAATAAAAGAAAATGGTTAGTCGCCAAATTAAATGTAATTATTTATTTTCAGGCATCATAATTACATAGAAGTTGTAAAGAAAACATAAAATGTCATGATTGGATAAGCTATAAATTAATATAATAATTTCTTTTACGGGTCTAATACTGAAGAGTGGGATGTAACATTTTTAGGAATATTTGTAGAAATCCCAATATTTCAATAACAGCCGTCAAGGGACCGAAACACAAAATTATATGCAAAACAAACAAGAGTTATAGAAAACAAATGTACAAATTCAACGAATAATATAATATAATAATAATATAATACTTTATAACTTTATACTCTATAAAAATTATAATACTTTTTCGAAAAGTAGAAGCCAAAATATCAACAATTTATGTTTTTAAAATTTCATAACAAAGCCAAA
>JAEIIJ010013601.1:0-18230 GCA_018904815.1 Drosophila ogumai | reverse complement strand
AAAATCGTTTTGAAGTTGTTCCTCTGTCGCACTGCTATTTCAGTGAACACAGCTGTATATGCAGAAGCTAAATCGAATTTGCTTTTGGAATCGGCATCCCTTACTTACCCACAGCATCAGCACTAGCCACAGGGCTAGAAAGCCTCCATTATCTAGCATTCCCATTCTTGGACTGATTCCAGAACTCCTGCTCCTCCGACTTTTCCCCAGCTCCAACTTCTATTATCAGACCGCCGCCTGCTTTTTCTTTGCACTTTGAATTTAAATTATTTGAAAACACAAAACTCAAAAGCAAACAAATCCCGCACAGATTGCTTTGACTGCTCGAGTTCAACTAGTACTAGATGCTGGAGAGAACTGCTCTTATATAGTCACCACACATAAACAGTGCCCACAGTGCTGGCATAATACAAAGCAAAAATTTCTGAGAAATGCTATAAAAATATTTATTATTTTATAATAAAAATATTAAAGTGAATTATTTTAAAATTATTTAAAAACTAACTGGTCCATTTATGATTCTTTGATCTTAAAATGTTATATTCTAAATTCTATTCTAAATTAAGTGCAAACTTCTCTTCTCTTCTAAATTAAGTGCAAACCTATTCATAGATAAGTAGAAATAATTTTAAAATATGTTTTTTTTCAAATGGGAAAATTTTTTAAAATTATTTGATTTAAGAACCTAATTAAATGTATTTTATTTGTAAATATAAAGTATTTTTCTGTTCACATCTTCACGAAAAAATGGATAAACAGCCAAGCCGCCAGCACTATTCATATCGATACCATTCGGTTGCTGCTTGCAGTCCCACAATCAAAGGTGTGTGCGTTCGGCGAAGTCTTACCACCTGCCCGCCAATCTACCTGGCTCTGTATTTTTTCTCTCTGCCTGCTCGGCTCGAATGGCACTCAGCTGTTGTGTCCGGTGCCGATGGTGCTTAACAAAACAAAATTGTTGGAAAACGATAGCCTCTACCTGTTTGAAATGGCGAATATTATTGTTACTGCTCAAGAACAGGCAGAAATTATAGGGGGTTTCCACCCTCTATATGCTCTTGACTTTATTTCTTTAATGTCTGATAATTAAGTAACTTTCCTAGTACGAGAAAGGGGCTTGCAGATGCTAATACAGATGTCTTCAGTTTTAGCACTTAATATTTTCGAACTACTTTTAATTAGAAAACCTTTTTCGAGGATAAATACCTTTTAAAGAAATACAAATCTCCATATATTTTAATCTTTTTTTTATTAGATTAATATATGGGAAAACTAGGGTCCACTGTGTTCGTCCAGGCATGAAGTCCACCAATCAAGTCCCGGATGGAATGCTTGGGGAATTGACTGCGCACATGCTGAACAGCAATCTGGGAGTCGTTGCCCCGCCTGCACAGCAAAACAATGGGCAGATCCTTGTCCTCAAGCTGGCTGCCGAAGCGCTTTATATAGCTATCGTCTAGGATTTCGGCCAGAGGCACGTTCACAGCTCCGGGCAGTTGACAGATCTCGAATTCAGCCGGCGGTCGGACATCGATCAACAGATGTGGCTGTGCCTGCAGTTGCTCCTGGTACTCCTTGACTTTCAAACGTTCCCCTGCGGATAGCAAATTTTGCTCAGCATCCTTGTCGTTCGCTCGCATTCCGCAGAACATTTCGTAGTCGATCAGCTGCGTGATTAGTGGTTGTGCGGAGCAGACGTGACAGTTGGGCCGCTTGTTGCGGATGCGAATGTTGCGGAACAGGCATGTGCTGCCATCGAAGATCAGCAGTCGACCGGCGAGAACATCGCCCAGGCCCACAATCACCTTGATAGCCTCCAGGGCCTGCATGGCTCCTATGGTTCCAGTTACAGCGCCCAGGACTCCGCCGTCGCCACAGTTGGTGACCGATTCCTTGGGCGGCGGCACTGGATAAAGACACCGGTAACAGGGACCATTCGCATAGTTGTAGACGGTCAGTTGTCCGTCCATCTTGAGGGCACTGCCGGAGACGAGGGGCTTTTGCAGCATTACGCAGGCGTCGCTAAGCAGATAACGAGTAGCTACGTTGTCGCTGCAGTCCAGGACCACGTCGTAGGAGCGGATGATGTTGAGGGCATTGAACCTGTTCAGTAGCCTTACATGACTTCGGATTTCACAGTGCGAATTCAGCTCTAGCAGAGCAAACCTCGCCGAATCGGGCTTGGTCCAGCCGACCCGCGTCTCCGAGTGCAAGATCTGCCGGTGGAAGTTGCTCCGCTCCACATGGTCGTAGTCCACGAGTCCCAAGTGGCCGCAGCCTGCCGCCGCCAAATATTGGGCTGCCGGACAGCCCAATCCGCCCATGCCCACAATTAGCACGGAGCTGTTCTTCAGCTTCAATTGTCCTTGGACCCCGAAATCGGGCAGGATCAGCTGCCGGCTATATCGGGCAATGTCATCGTTGGTCAACTTGGTGTGCAGTGTCCTGGTTGGCGACTCTGGAGCGTCCTCAGCTACGCCTCGGGCAGCTGCAGCGGACACTATCTCATCCAGGTTAAGTAGACTCTGCTCCTTGCTGTAGAGCGCCGCTCGCAGTTCAGCGATCTCCCGCTTCAGCTTTGTCCTCTCCTCTTCAACACCCAGTTCGATCATTGCACTGTTTGAACTTCGAAGAAGTTAATCAACAAAGTGTGATCAAAATTAATTTCTTTTTGGGCTGTCAGCTGTTCGGAAGGAGGTGTCTTGAAGAAGAAGCAACGTATCGATAACGATTGTGTATTGGTAGAGGTAATCATTTCTAGATTAAACTCTTTTTCTCTTATTAAATACAAATGTAGTGAAAAAATTAACATTTAAAAATTATCAATACAAAATACTAATTTTTGTGGCGTGACAACCAAAAAAAATTTAGAAAAACTTATAAGGTTGATATATTTTTCGTCCCACTGTGCCTTTTCGTCACAGTCGATAGCTTATATCGATGACTTTGTCCAGCTGTTTTTTCCCGTCCTGTTTTCTTTTGCCATCAATTCCGGCATCTGGACAGTGTTTACAATTATCTAATCGTAGAATTCGGAAAAACCATGTCCTGGCTGAGTAGTGCGATCCAGAAGCTCGGCAGAGCCTCGCTCCTGACGCTGGGGGGCAAGACGCTGGCTCCCTCTGTCTCGACGTCCACTACCGTGCGGCACTTGTCCCATGCCGAGCGTCGAGCACGCGGTCCCACTGTGCGCCGCTATGGATACGAGGACAAAATCTTCAAGAGCGGCCTTCTGCCGCATGTGGACAATGGCCAGAAACTGCCCATGCCCGTGTACCGCCCAAAGAATGCCTGGTCGCAGAAGCGTGCTCTTTTCGGTCAGAACGACTACATCGACATACTGGGCAATGACCGCCTGCATCCAGTGAAGGTGCTTTATTCACTGCCGTCATGGCTGCGCGGCGTCTCCGGCAATGAGTACCAGGTGCTGCTGCGCAAGCGCCGACTGCTGGAGAAGTCCAAGTACCCTATAGCTCGACCCACCAAGTGGAGGGAAATGGAGAAGCGCATCCTCTACCTGTACAGGTTCCTGAACCGCAAGACCAAGACGGGCTATTCACATCAGTAGATCGATCATCCATTAGGATCAAATAAAGTTTTTGTTTTAATCTGATATCGTTTAAAGTTTACTTATGTTAAGAGTATGCCCTGCTGCTCCTCCGCCTCCTTCTTGAAAAAATGTATCCGTGGAGCAGCGTTTGCATCTGTACAAGGTTCCTGCATCCACTCAATCATCTGCTATTATTCGCGAATGGCTCATTTCAAGACTATTCTCGCCTCCACGCCGTCTATCCAAATCTTTTGGCCCTTGAACAGACAGAACTCGCGTTTCACGTGAGCGAAGAGCAGATCCGTGATGAGGAATATCTGGCCCGTTGAGAAGGCAAGCGTGGCTCCAAAATAAAAGTTGGCATTTGCGGAGCCAGCGTAAATCCATAAATGCCACAGAGCTCCCATCATGGACAGCGTTACCAGGAAGAATGTGAAGACCACAAAGCCATGCGCCATGACTAAGTGCATCATTAGGTAGTACCACTTTTTAAGAGGGTTGAAATTACAATACTCACATTTCCAGCAACGCTTCCACAGCGGCAGCAGTGCCAAATAAAAGCCCACATCACCCAAGCTGGGATATGCTCGAAACACGGTCATGAGAGCCACCAAGACGGTGGCCAGCAGGAGTGGCTCCTTGCGCAGCTTGATGCTGAGGGGCAGCAGGTACAAAACCGTGGCATTCAGTTGGAATGTGATCAGGAACATGGTGCGGAAGTGCTCGAACATTTCCGTGAAGAAATACCAAAACAATCCGATATTCGGCTGCAGGTCTCGGAAATAGAAGCTGTAAAAAATAATATTCTTAAAGGATTTATTTATTTCAACAGAAAATAATTACTCACATGAATCCCAAGGTTCCGTCCAAAAAGTTCCAACTATTCAGCACCAAAAAGTTGGCATAGGCCACACCCAAACAGCTGGCGATGAAGAGCATTGTTATGACTAGACCCCTTGGGATGGATTTATGGGAAAAGACCAGTAGCAGCGGAGCTATCAGCACAATGGGGTAGAAACTGCGGACGGTTTCAAAAGCCAGAACTAGGAGGCAGGGAAGCAGCAGACCTTTCACCAGGCAGTACAGAAACGAGGCAAGGAACAAATTACTGATCACCGTGGAAGTCATGCCGATACAGTTCATCACAGTCAGAGGATTGAAGAGATACGCCACGATCACAAGCTCGGGAATATCGTATTTGTCCAAGTCGCTGAACTGCAACTCCACGGTATCCTTCGCATAATGCTTTTGCTCCGTGGTCTGTTGTTCCTGCTTTTGCCGGACAAAGCGGCGACTCATCAGATAGAGCAGGGCGGCGGTAAAGACGTCCAATATAATGTAGAATGCGGGCAGCAAATGCGGGTACTTTTGGAACAAGCCGGAGAGGGCGCTGAGGATCAGCGGCGTCTCGTGGACCAGATCGCCTTGGTATGGATCAATGCCGCTCTGCAGCAGGAAGATGCCCTCTTGCACTGCAAGGATATAACACACATGTACATTTACGGACATTAGCCGTCTGTTTGTTTACTCACTGCGCTTGTGTGAATTCAAAGGCGTCGCGAACTCCACTCGATTGGCAATCATGGCAGCCAGCGGCGTGCGGCTGAAATAGAAGCGCACCACGCCCCCCAGGAGGAGCAGTTTGAAAAATTTTGCATCCATGTTCTAATTGGACACGCCAGGCATAGTCTATGCAAGAATCTACGGACACCGCCTGGAAATTGCAAAGAAGCCGCTTACAGCTGTGCCTAGTGATGGCCGCCGCAATCGATAGGCAGTCGATTGTAGTACATTATAGTACACTTGTTTGACGAGTTGTCAATTGTTTTTACATTCTTAAATTAAAAAAATAAAACTTAAATTAAAAATCCTTAAATTAATTACTTAATCTTATCATTTACATTGAATTTTTCTTAATACAAGAACATTGTAATTTTATCGACCTGCTCTCATCTCTACGCGGCGCAACACATGCAGCCACTGTCATCCCTAGCCGCTCTGTTGTTTGCTTCGTTGAATTGTTTCTTTTCTTTTTTATAAATTAAAACCACGATATCGCTGCAAACATGATTGGAAGCAAGAAAAAAACGAAAAAGGCGAATGTTTTTAAAGAAATAGAGGACAATTTCGAGCAGCTCACCAGCAATCCAGAGCGTTTCCTCAAGTTTGTTTGCCAAAGTTCCGCGCACGTGTTTTACTTTTCTAAACAACTTTTTTTGCAGGCCACAACCGGACCAAATAGACGCCATTGAGCAGCTCATCCAGCAGACGTACAGCGTGAGCATCAGCGGCGATGTGGCGAACAAGAAGGACATACTGCCGGAGCTGGTCCTGGAGCACATGGACGAGGAGCAGATTTGGCAGCAGCTGGAGATACGCAACGAGTTGGTGTTAGAGCAGCTGCTGGAGAGCACAGCCAAGTTGACGGCCATGCGAGAGCAGCATCTGGGCATTGAACTGGACGATGGCGAGGAAGAAGAGGACGAGGAAGAGCCTGACGAAGGCGAAGATTTAGCAGAAGAGGAACAAGAGCAAGAATCGGATCTCAGCGATGATGAGAATGACCGGCAGGCAAAACAGAAAGCCATAGCACCCAAACGCAAGCCCAGCAAGCGGGGTCGCAGTTCTATAGTTGACGATACCTTCTTCAAGCTGGAGGAGATGAATGAGTTCCTGGAGCAGGAGGATGCCAAAGAGATGCGCCGGCTGGATAGCAAACGGCGAGGCAATCAAACAGATGACACCATTGATCACTTTTCGGAGAATTTCGGTCTTGATGACAGCGAAGATGGGAATGTGAACTACGCAGATTTCTTTGATGTGGATGAGGAACTGGAGCAGCAGGCCGAAATCCAAGGCAAAGGCAAGCAAAAGGATTTCTTTAACGAAATGGAAAGTGAAAATGAACAGGACGAGGACGAAGATGAAGATGAGAACAATGCAAAGCTTGATTTGGCGGATGGTGAGCCAGGCGAGGATCAGGAGGAGGTGGCTAGCGAAATAGATGAACAAGAGTTTGTGGCCAAAAGTGGCATCGAACCAGCCAGCGACAGTGATTCCGGTTCTGACTCCGAGAAGGAAGAACATGAAGAGGAGGACCAAGTGCCGGTTGAACCGCCCTCCAAGTCCTCCAATGAGCTGAGAGAGGCCCGCTTGTTCCAACGCATCCGCGACTACGAGGACGTGGTCCTGGGCGAGAAGCCCTGGCAGCTAAAGGGCGAGGTGAAGGCAGCCAATCGCCCCCAAAACTCGCTGCTCGAGGAAATTCTTGACTTTGACTCAACAACCCGACCCACGGCGCCGATAACAGAGGATGATAATCGCTGCATCGAGGACATTATCAAGCAGCGGATACGGGATAAGGCCTGGGACGATGTGGAGCGCACAGTGCGTCCGGTAAACACGCCGCAAGAGTACCGCAAGCAGCTTGTTCTCGACCAGGAAAAGTCCAAACAGTCCCTGTCCCAGATCTATGAGGCGCAGTATCAGCGCGAACTGGATAAGCTTGATCCCAACCGCGATGCCGACGATAAATCGGGTCCGGAACCAAAAGAGCACCAAGAAATCAAGCGAGCCATGCGTTCCCTCTTCCTCAAGCTTGACGCCCTTTCCAACTTCCATTTCACACCCAAACCGGTGGCGCCAGAGGCCAGGATAGTGACCAATACGCCGGCAGTGCACATGGAAGAGGTGGCCCCTGTGGCCGTGAGCGATGCCAAGCTGCTGGCGCCTGAGGAAGTGTTCCGCGGTCCCAAGCATGCGCCTCTGGGCAAGGCGGAACGCGACCGAACAGACAAGAACCGCGAACGCCGCAAGAAGAAGCAAAAGCAGCGAGCCATTAACACGGCCCTGGAGCAGCGAGATCTGCAGCGTGCCAAGGAGGGCAAGGCGCCAACGAAGAGGGAAGCGGACGCCAAGCTGCTGAAGAGCATCACCAAGAGTCGCAACGTTGAAAAGGTAAGCAAAAATAATAATTCCAAAGGGTATTTAAGGCTTACAAAACCATATCTCTTGCAGATCAACACGAGCAGCAACGACCAGGGTGCCCTCAAGTCCTCTAAGGCGTTCTTCAACAAGCTGCAGGACACAGCAGCGGCGACAGCTAGCAACAAGCGACCCAAGAAGGACCCGTCTAAGGCGAACGCCAAGAAGCTCAAGCTTTAATTGTACAAATTAAGACTCCTTCTGTTAATTGCCTTTTGCCAAGTTTTCGCCTCGCCAGTCACGTTCTTGAAAACGCACGCCCACGAAGGATTTCTGGTTAAAGGGGAGCTCTGGTGGTGGCTCCAATTTGGTTCTCCATGGGAGCTGGCATGCGCCGGCAAATCGAGGATTCCCTGAGCGAGTGGCCTGCGTGTGGCGTGCGTGTGTGGGCAGGCGGACTGTGTGAGTCAAGGACATTCGGCGGTGGCCTGGCGGGGCGATTAGGCACACGTGTAATGTGCAAGATGTAACTATTTTTAGACTTATTTTACTTAAAATAAACTGTTTGCTATATAAATAGAGACGAAATAAAAGGAAGTTGTAAGTAAGCCGCACAAATGTAAGCAAATATGTGAAATGTAAGGACTTGTGAATTTTAAAGTCAGAAGGAAGGAATTTTAAAGTCAGAAGGAAGGAACGTTTAAACCATTGCAAGTAGTTTTGTTGTTTGGGGTTAAAGAATTATGAGTACAGAAAGGGTACTGTAGAAAAGAATAAAATATTTAATCAAAAACATATTATTAATTGTTATAAAACAGAGTACAATTTATATATTATTTATTGTTATAATTGATTATATACATTTTAATATTTATATTAATAAATCATATATTTTGATTATTCTTATAAAATATTCCAATTTCTATATATTAATTGTTATACAATATTGATACATTTCCATAATATAATAATTAATTAAGTTAAAATATGAAATTCCAATCAGAAAAATATTCCGTCGTTTTCAGCCAAGTTTCCCACCACGGCTAGGCGCTAATTGCTGCCGGCTGTGAGGTATTTTTTAGTACATTTTTGCACTTTGCACGTGTAGAGTTTACTACGGCGTGTATTGCATTTAAAATTTAATTTTACCCCCGAAAGAAAACTCTTAGTTGCCGAATTCAAGATGGTCAAAGTGCAGAAACCACAGCCCAAGTCGCTCACCAAGAGCAGCAGCATCGAGGGCGTGGCCAAGAAGAAGGGCAAGCAGGAAAAGACCAAGAAACTGCCCCAAGAAGCCGTCGCCGCGGTCGCCGCCAGCGCGAAAAAGTTAAAGAATGTTTCCAAGCCAATCGAGGCGAAGGCCAAGAAGGAGCCGAAGAAGCCAGCGGCGAAGCCAGATGCAGAGATAAAGCAGCAAACCAAGGCGGCCAAGAGGCCACTGATACTGGCCCCGTCAACCTCGCCCTCTCCTGCTCCTGCAGCGACCAAAAAGTCCAAAGTAAAGGCTGCCGTTCCCGCAAAGACAGAGTCTGCTAAGAGGGCCCTGATCCTGGCTCCTCCTGAGTCGCCAGTAGTGCCTAAAAAACAAGTAAAGTCCAAGGCGGCAGCTCCTGCTCCTGCGGCTGATAAAAACGAAAAAAAGGCCAAAAAGGTCGTTGAGACCGAGGCTCCGCCAGCGAAAAAGTCGGCTCCAGCTAAGAAATCAGTTGCAGTGGCTCCTCCCGCAGCCAAGAAGCCGGCTGCGGTACCTACCCCAGCTAAAAAATCAGCTGCAGTAGCTCCTCCGGCTAAGAAATCAGCTGCTCCAGCGAAGAAGGCAGCTGCAGCTGCTCCTCCCGCAGCCAAGAAGCCAGCTGCAGTTGTTCCTTCCGAAAAGAAGTCCCAGAAACCGGCTGCTGCGGACGCACCTAAGAAGACCCAGCAGCCTGCCAAGCCAGCTGCTTCGCTCCAAAAGAAGGCAAAGTCAGTGCAGAAGATATCCAAGCCCGCCAAGGCGCCCAAAGGAAAGAGAAGCATCAACAAGAATAATGCAGCCGCCAAGGGCAAGCCCGTCCGCAAGGAGCCGGCTAAGACCAAGAAGCCTGTCGAGCTGACCTTTGAACTGAAGTCCTTCGACGAGGACAGGTACAATGAGATCGTAAGCGAGGCCAATGTAACGAAGATCAGCGAGGCGCTGAAGACGCTTGTGGAAGGCGAGGTAGCCAAGAAGAAGGCCACTTCGATCTTCACCGACTACCGCTACATGCTGCAGGTGGCCAGCTACAAGATTGCCAGCTGTCCCAAGCGTGTGGCCAAGCTGGCATTGAAGCACTCGCTGGTTAGCAGTGACGACGACGTGGCCATTATTGTGCCGGACTTGCAGCGCGGCGCCAAGTTTGACTTTGAGCCAACCAAGCAGCACTACGAGGATTTGTTCCGTGAGGCGGGAGTGGAGCAGCGCCTCACCATCGTGCCATTTAACCAGCTGCGCAACGAGATGGGCACCTTTGAGGCCAAGCGCAAGTTCCTGAACAGTTACGACTACCTGCTCTGCGATGGTCGCCTATCTGGCCAGGCCTCCGCCTTTCTGGGCAAGGTAAGATATCTGCCTGTAAATTAGGGTAATTCCCTGCATTCCAAGAACTCAAAAATAATCCTCAACGAGAGGTATATATACAGTGAGCTGCAGGTCTACCAACCACTTGCATCCTAATCTTCGGCGCGTACTGACCGTCTTTGTCTGCTTATTCCTTCGTTCTAGTTCACCCAAAAGCCGCGGAATGTACTCCACGCAGTGCGCCTAAGCCTAGAGACTGACCAGCTAGCAGAGGAGGTGAACCGCGCCCTTAAACGAACCGCTTACCGGCAGCTGGCGAAGGGCGATCTGACGGCCATTCCTGTGGGCAATCATCAGCACAGCGCCGAACAACTCGCGGAGAACATTCTCCTTGTGAGCAAGCAGCTGCAGAAGCACTTTCCTGGCGGCCTGGCCAACATTAGGTCGCTGTACCTCAAGATCGACATTGTGGGAACTTCGGCGCTGCCGCTGTACGTCAGCATGTGTGCACCGCCAGCGGACACGCCATATGTGGTGGGACCACGGGAGCAACGCATGCTCAAGCTGAAGAAGCAGGCTAACGAGGTACTCTCCCGGTTCGCTATGACCAAGGATGCCGAGTTCGTGAAGTTAACCCCGGATCAGGTGAAGCGCAAGGCCGAATTGAAGAAGGAAAAGGCGGCTTTGCTGGAGGCGGATGCTGCTCCTAAGGATAACGATGGCGAGGACACCGCTGTGCCCACGAAAAAGGCGCGCAAGGAGTCGAACAGCGAGGCAGCCAAGGCCGATGAAGGGGAATCCGATGAAGAGGACGCTGAGGAGGCGGCGGGTGAAGACGAAAGCGGTGAGGATGGAGATGATACCGATGACGAAGATATAGAGGGAGAAGATGACGATGATGACGAAGAGGAGGACGACGAGGATGAGGAAGATGACGATGAGGACGATGATGAAGATGATGAGTAATTTTGTCTAAGCCTATTCCTCTCCATTAGTCGTAGTTTTATATATCTAAAAAAACATGCAAAACAATTGTTCAATTCGGTTTGCAATTTTACAAACAGTTTTAAGTAATAAAGAAAGAAAGTTTTAAGGACGGAACATAAATGTGTAATGTGTGTTTATTTATCTACGGTTTTGGGGTTGCATTATTCTTAAAATATCGAAAAATATCGCATTTAACCGACAAATAATATATAATTTATTTGGAGCCTTTGGAACGGGGAAATTTTTCCAATATATAAAAAAGAAAAATAAATATATATCGTATTTTGTAACTGATGTCATTATAAAATCGATAACAATAACAATAAAAATAGTAATTTAATCATAGTTACACTGTTTATTCAAATGTCCAATAAAAATCATAGGTTTTATGCAAATTGCTATAAAAGCTATGGATTGCTCAATAGCTTGAAATTAATGCCCCATGAATATTCATATTTATTTACAACATTCCATATCTGCATATCCTGAAATCAGGCATGAACCCTTATGGTCGTTGCATCCCTTTTCCAGATTGCTGGCAATGTTTGTCCGCGGAAAATGGCTCAGATTCTTGCTGAGTTATCGCAGCTCAAAGTGGATACCGACCCAACCCTTCCTTGGCATCCTTTTGCGGTAATAAAAACCAAATATGCATTATGCCCCGGACTACGCTCAGCGTGATGTCGCCGCAACGTGCTGGCAATACTTACAACAAAGTCCATTTCAATTTTCATAGGAACAGATTTATATGCAAGCGTTCTACATATATAGTTTTTGTATATAGTTCGTTCCCATAAATCAGCTCGATTCCGAACCAACATCCAGTGGGAGTACAGCGAAATGCAATTTCTTTGATGTTTGCTGATGTCTCTGAAGAATTATGCATGTATGAGGACCAAGCGGAGGGTTTGTGGTTGACCGAAAGTTCTTTTTTGCCTGCATAATTCCTCTTAATTAGTCCTATAGGCCTAGAGTGACTTTGACAGCTGGATGTCCAAGTTCAGGGCTGTCTTGTCCAATTCCCACTTGAGATCCTTCTGCTGACCATGGGTTATTTTTTGTGTTGGCAAGGTCGCGGCCCCAGAGATTAGAATCACGTTTCAGGCAAAGCGCCGAAAAAATGGAACAAAAACCAAAGCCAAGCCGGACACGTCGGCGGCAACAAGAACAAAAACATTGTAAAGCTTTTATCAGTCCACATTATCATTAGCCGCATTTTCTGTTGGTGCCATAAAATCCATACATATGCGAAGATAAACATGTTTTTTTTTTGGGTTATGTATGTATACATGGATATAAGCAGCAAGGATTCCCCACATACGCATTTGGATTTTTTCCACTTCCGTTGCCATTTCCATTATTAAACTCTAATATACTTCAGTTGGCGGAAAAAGAGAGTTAAATAATGCTTGGATTGGCGGCAAACGATGAAGGGGAGTACTTATTTTTTTATATAAATAAAGGTTATGCCTTAAAGATTTAAAGGTTTATGGTTTAGGGAACTTAACGTATTATGCAGGAATTTAATTATTGATAAATATTAATTTACTTTAATTTAATTTAAAGAAATGAAATGAAATGTTTAAAAAATGTTTTCAGTGGGGAAAATATATTTCAATTTTAATTAGTTTAAAAAAATTAGTTTGCAAATAGAATTTTATAGTTATCATCTGATTAAAATAATAATACAACTAAAAGCAATTTCGATTGATTCTCAAATCCTTAATTAGCGTGATTTCATTAAATATTATCGCTGAATTAGCTACACATTTAATTTATAATTTTATTCATTTTTAAGTGTTTTAATACACGTATTTCAAATTCAGCAAACATTCTGCTATCATTTCTCGAATACTTATGACCAACCAATTACCTAGTTTTTCTATAGTTTCTCTGTTTTTAATTACCCCATAAATTAATGTGGAAATTCGCCCACTCGATTACGTCTGACAGACCAAGCATAGCTAGTCCGGTATCCCCGATACTAATTTGCATATCAGCTTGATATTTGCATCATCACGCTATTTATCGTTGTGATAAGCGACTAATTATGAGCATGCGAAAAATACCCAAATATAGTAATTTGTGACCCGTTAATCTCTCGGTGATTAGTCAGAGCGGGTCCGGAAAAATTGCGGAGAGATATGTAAATGCCATTTATGAGATAATGCTACGTAGAATTAATAATAATCTAGTTTATTGGGGGGATTTATATTGGATTTGCCGGCTGACAGCTGCCGGGGATGGCCTAACTAATTGAAAATAATCAGATGCTGATTATTCCGATGCTGATAGCATGATCGATGGCCGCTGGCCCCGATAAACAGTTCGATAATTGTGCGTAATAGATGATTAATAAACTGATAGACAAATAGTACGTATCCGCCTGGTTGCCGTGGCTGTTGCCGATGCCCTTTTGCCACGTGTTGCGTATACGACTGGGTGGCCAGCACCCACAAGCGCCCATGACTGCGCAAAATCCTCACCGAAATACGCCAACCGTCGATGTCGATTACGTTGTGGGCGGAGAAGGCGGTCTTCGGCGGCGCCGGACTTCGGGATTCGCTGTCGGGTCGGGACCGAGTCCGTGTCCCACCTGAACGCGTTGAAATCTTTCGTATCCTCGCCTCGTATAAATCGCGGTCTCCTTGGCTGCCGATTTCACTTACGTTTCAAACTCAAAGCCGTGCAGTCAGCAGCAGCCGAACCAGAGCATCGTTATCGGTATCTAAGAAATATTCTTGAAAATCGTTTTTCAACGTTTTCTGAACTCAGTGGTTGCGCTTTATTTCAGTGAGATATTCGAGACTCCAACTACAAGTCTTTTTGGAGAGTGTTGTGTGAATTGTGAAAAGGTGAGCGGAACACTAATCTCAGTGAATTTGAAACCATTTGAAATGGTGCTATAAATAATTGGAAGATAACAAAAATATAAGACTTAAATAATTTTCTAAAATATCGGTCATACTTTTTGGCACCCTTTCAATAGATTTCAAATATTTTTTACATTTAAATAAAATACTATGCATACTTAAAAGTTTCTTAAAAATGTAAGAAGGATATTTTTTTTATATTTTCTAATGGTAACAATTTTAAATTTAATTCAAGGAACGCCTATTGCAATTTTTAAAATAAAATATTTAATATTCATATTCTCAAAAGTGGTTTCACCATAACTAGAAGAAGAATACATACATAGGTATTTAACCCTAACCTCTTTTCAATAATTTAAAAGTATATATCTGCATTTTCTACAGAAATGTCAGTCACGGACAAACATTTAAAAGTTCTTTAAAATCTTTGTTTTGAATATATAGACACATTAAGAAGTGTTCGAATTGAAAACATATTTCGAAATCACTCGAAGTTTGGAAACAGTCGCAAGAAAATGCAAATATGCTCTTTAATTTTACTTAATACGTTAAAAACAACATGTAAAATATGGTGAGAAAAAATGTTAAGTGCGACTCTAATTAAAATTAAATATAAAATAAACTGCACTTTATTTCTGATTGAAATTGACAGCACAGGAAACGGACATTACCGCATGCCCACTTAAAATTTGTTTCATTAAAATAATCCTTGGCGTTCCGCTGAAATAAGTTTTTAAAATGCTCGCCACGAAACTAACTTCTGTATTTTTTTCAATTTTTAATTTTGTTGAAGTTAAGCAAATGTTCAAAATCAATTTTTGCACCATTTATAGCCTAGGAAAGAGCTGTTAAAGTTAACGTTTATAAAAAAATAAAAAAATGCAAAATACACTATTTTACTTTGAATAGATAAATAGATACATTTTTCAATTATTATTTAATAACAAACACATAACTGTTGCTTTTTGAAAAAAATGTAATGGTTTTTAAAAAACGTCAGGGAAATATTTAACCTAGAAAAAAAAAAGAAAAAGGAAACAAATTGGCAGTTATTTAAACCATTGTCTTAAATGTAAATTTTTCGGTGTTATAAAATATTTTACAGAGAAATTTATTAAATTATTTGTTAATTTTTTATTTTATAAAATTATAATATTCCGGATTGAATTAACGCTTTTAGCTTTTTTATATTTGAAAACTTGTAGCCATTAATTTTTAAATAATCATCAATTCTACAGATTTTATTATCATATTTTTGAAATCTGGGAAATTAATGGTAATAATTTATTGTGTTTTGAATTTTAGTGACATTTTTAACGTAACTTTATTTACCTTTATAAACAAAAGAAACGGCGTCAGAGAGCCGGACATGGTTCTTTTTCTTTTAAATGTAAAAAAGGCTTAATATATTTAAAAAATATGTAGTTCGATTATTAAAACGAGCTGGTTTTGTACTAAGAGTTTTTTTTTTAATTAAGACATTGTAAAGGTCTTCCTACATTTGTGGCGAATTTTAAGGCTTGCCCATATAGACCGCTTCGACTCAATCTCAACTTAATTATGCTTTTATGGCTCAAATTTTCATATGTTTATAATTCGGTAAATGCCCTGAGCTGGCCCCTTCAGAAATTGCTTCTTAGCTGGCCTAAGCCATAAAGTCAACATGGAACCCAAGACCATTGTGGCGGCAGGTCCCGAAGGATGATGTGTGCTCTATGCACAGGACATTTGTTGCTTCCCCTTTGTCCTTCTGGCCCCGGCGACCTTTTTCCTTGTTGTATCGGCCAGAATCTTTATTTTATGCTGCAAAATTGAAGTTGTCCCCTTGGCTTTATGGCCGCTTGGCCTGGATCGAGTAAGTCCTTTGGATTATCGCAATCATTTAAAGCTTTACTCCCAGCTCTTCCATATTAAGGGAGCCCCTATAGTTTAATGTTGTCGAGAGTCCCTTATAGCGGTTTGCCACTTCAATTGCTGAAACTTTTGCGGGAACTTCTTTTTAAACTTGTAGAGTGTAAAGTTGTGTGAACTTAAGACACAGCCAATTGAAATTAATTTCGCTGCATTAATAACAACAGTTGCGAGCTCTGATTGGCCCCGAAATTGCTCAGTGGGTCGAACGAGTGGCTTGGCCTGGGAGCATCCAAACTTTAACAGAATTCAATCGAACTGTAATTGAAGCATGGCCTTAATGCCTCAAAGAGCATCTCGTATTTCATGTTTAATAAATGCGCAATTAAATTCCATTTAGTTAGTCATAAAGTGGAACTTGTTGTTTATGGGAATAAAAAACTACGCTAATTGGAAAATGATGAAAATTAAAAATGTATTTAAGTGTGGTGCAGCGCAAAAGCCGCTTAGCTGCGGAGGAAGTAAACGTGAGAGATTGCCTGGCACAGTGTCCCCAGGCTTAGCCTTACACACAGGATAAATGCCAGTAATCCAGGCTTTTTTTTGCATGCTTTTTATGGCATTATTAAAAATGATTACAGACTTTTTGCGAGCTAAAACTGAAAAGAATCGGATTATGTTTATTTGCTTTGTTTGTTTGTAGGAGTTTTTATGTAGTTTGTTTTTTGTTTTCTAAATAATATTTACACTTTGAAGTTACTGAATCATTTAAAACTTTGTGATTTCTTTATTGTTAGGACTATTTATTATTTGTAGAGATTTTAATGAATTTTGCAGGCAGGTTTTTATTTTAAACATCTTAAAGCCCAAGCAATTCCTTTGTTTAAAAAATTAAACATTATACAAATTATTTATGGACAAAATGTGTGAGGAATTAAAGCCTACAGTTTCAATCATCCGTTGCCAAGGAGGACCTTTGCCTTTTCAACAATTTATGTCCACTGTTTTATGCAACACCTTTTCCGTCACTTTGTTCATTTTATGTTGCCTACTTTCTTGGGCCAGCGACATATCAAACATACATATCTGGGGAAATTCAATTCTCTCGCTCAGGTGCTCCGAATGAAATGGAAGGCGTCGAAAGCACTACTTAATTTAATGCTCTGCCCGCCGGTTGTTTACGAAATGCTCCTTCGACTGCGACAATTTGTGGGAAATCCTTGTTTTCTTTAAATTTACAAAAGGGAACAAAACAAGCGGAGCGGAGAATCACAAGAGACAGAGTGGGAGAGCAAAAAGGCCAGTTGATTTGGGTCTTCGGATTTGCTATCACATTTTTTCCATCTTTATGTCTTGTCCTATCTTATCCTGTTGTTTCCTTTTTATCTTGGGGCCTGTGAAAATACTTGGAGGCGGGAACTTTGCATACTCAATTAATTCATGTAAGGAGCGGCATTGAAAGTTTACCTCAACTGGGCAACAATTAAAAAATGCTTAGACAAAAAGGCTTTAAAAATTCACTTGAGCGTGGATAAAAAAGGGCTTATGTCTCGAAATGTTTACATAATGCCCGCAAAATGGCTTAGAAAACTTTTGGCCAACAAAATGTTTCTTAACAAGCAAGCTCGCGGGCTCCCCGGGTGCTCTCTCTAATTAAATTTGCATATTTTTATTAATTAAATTGTTTAGCCAGTGTTTACTAGGAGCCCGCCCCCGAAAACTTTTGCTCGGCGTCTCACACACATGCATGCTAATCAGCAGAGAGAACGGGGAATCCCCTTCGAAAATTAACACGCCCCAAGGCAAAGGCAAAACAAACAAACTGGGGACAGGACAATTGCAGAAGCAATTGCGAATGCTTGCCACGCTCGCCACTCGAATGGGTCCTGTGTGGACGCGTAAATTCGTAAATTCGAAGAACCCCAGTAGATTGGGGCCATTTCCAGGCACATTTCCCCATTTATTGCATTCTTATTATGAGCTGGATTTGCTCATCATTTTTCAGTTTCATATTGCTCTCGGAATCGGAGTCAGGGCCAAATTTAATTGGACACGATTCTCGGCACACAAATGTTTACGTCTCTAATTAGCCGAGTTTACGAATATTCATAAACGCATGAAATATCAGAGGTGTTAAAGTTATTTCAAGTGGAAGTGATGTAGTGTGGGTGGTGTATGCAAATAAGGGGCTTTTATGGTTCATTAAAAGTTCGTTGTAGAAGCTGCCATATATTGTTTCAAAAGTTTCAATTGTATAGAAAATACTTACCAAATCGCATCCCCCCACAAGTAATGGAAAAGGAATAACCGACATATAACAAAATATAGTTTTGCTTTCGAAATAAGGAAAAATATATAAGTATATATAAATACTATATATTATAATGCACCTCTTTAGGTAGGATGAGTTAGCTACCTCTTAACAAGTTTAAATTATAAATATTATATATGTACATAAATTAAAAAGGTAAACGAAATTTTTTCGAGTTGTGGTTATTAAACTTTATTA
>JAEIIJ010013584.1:0-25155 GCA_018904815.1 Drosophila ogumai | reverse complement strand
TTTTATATATTATACATTTTATATATATAAAAAAATATATATTCCTTTCCTTTGCCCAACCCGTAAATTCCCCTAATTTTCCGTTACCTTTTTTTTTGACCAGGTTAAGTTCATTTTATGAATTGTTCCTGGGGATTTCGCCAATCTTGAGTCGCGCACCAGCGGCGGTGGCTCCCCGTCTCGTAATTAAATACTACCGAAGGACATCTCGGGGCTCGGGATAGTGCAGACGTTACCCGTGGATTCAGGCATCCAGGAGATACCGTTACGGTCAGCGGCGCCAAATTAAGCACACAATTTAGAGACATGCTGGCTTTAATCGAAACCCGATATTCTGTCGCTTCCTGAGGCCGTAGGGTAATTAGCCCACGCTTGATTTGCCGCCGGCGCTCCCGTGTGTGCTCCCAGCTCCAGACCTGGGACTCCTTCACGCTCCGCGCAGCTGATATATTTATATATATAAATATATACTTATGCCAGCGAGGGCTATCCTTCAGGAAGAGCCATAAAAAAAGAGAAGAAACAACGACTGGAACAGAGGCAGCGGCAACTCCAACTAAATAAAAAGGCCAAGACAAATAACAAGCATTTTTATTTTAATACCGACACTTAATATAAACCTCATGGAGCCACAAAATCACGCTCCATTTGTTCGGCGAGGCGAGTGCAGGGCACGAGAAGCTCCAGGACCTTCAGGATACAGCTAGAGCTACAGCTCCGGCGCCAGCTCCAACTCCGACTCCAACTCCCAACTCCTTTCTCGCCGACTCATGCACTTGTTGATTTTTATTAAATGTTGTAATAAAATAACAGTTAAGTTGTAACTTTGAGTGGGGCACAAAATAAAAAGGACCGCATCAGCACTTGCACCGTTGACATAGAAAGCAGAAGAAGCGGAGAAACGAAACGAAATGGAGAGAAAAAAATATACAAACACAAACATAAAAAAGCTTTAGCACCATAGCCATAGTCCTTGCCCGTCCCTCCATCCGGTCGGGGGATTCCCCGGCAGGAGCAAGCTCATGAGCGAGCAGAAATAATAAAAGTTCATGAATAAAAATTTGAATGGGTGAATACAAACAGATATCTGTTGCTTTTGGCTTTAAAAACGTACCCTTTGACCGACTGATAACCGTCTCCCCTGCCGAAGGATATCGCTTATGCACACTTATGCCATTCAAATAAAACAAACAATTTTGGCCAAAGAAGGAGGTCAGTTTTTAAAGTGTCTCTCAGCCAGGATTGATTTTATTTATTTCTCACTGAAAGAGGAAGATGTAACAAAGTGAAAGCCTTTTTAAAATTTGTAAAATTGAGTTTGTTGGTTTATTTAACAGTTTTTTAAGAAAGTTTCCATTTAGAGAAGATCTTCTTATAATATCAAAGTAAATTTCCTTTACCTCCCATTTTCTCGTATTGTGAAAAGCGTGAATAATTCCATTTCCCTAACGGAGTCTAAAATTTAATTCTGTGCCCAGTGGACCTTGAGCTGGTGCCACCTGCACTTGGATTAGTGAATCGTTTGATATCCTCCTGCAAATGCACAAATATACAGGTAGTACAGGTGAAGGAAGGTTCAGGTGTACAGGTAGCTAAACGCAAAGCGCAATTCAATAAAAACCGAGGGCGCAAAAGGAATTCGCGTCCTGCCCGCTAAAAGGGGAGTAAAAATGAGGAAATGAAAACTAGGAAAGGGTTGAAAACCATCAGCATCTGACGGTCAGGTTAATGGTTCGCTGATTCGCAGGCTCTGGGTAGTGCCACCTTCAAAAGTCCGACGGAGCGCGCAGGGCCGAGATTCAAGCGCGGTTGTGTTTTTCCAAACTTGAGAACATGTCCAGATCAAGTTGTCGGAAAAAGCGACTATCTGGGGCCTGGACTCCAGGACCGCAGCCCGGCTAACGAACATTTGCTAATCCCCCTTATACCGGGTCCACTCTCTCTCTCTCTCTAACCCCAACCCCATTTAAATAAACACATACACAAACTTTCGAATACATATTTCAGTACTCAGTACTCAGTTCTCAGGTCTCTGGTCTCTGGTCTCTGGTCTCGGACTTGGCTCAAGGGACTCCGGCTCCGACTCCGACTCCGACTCCGACTCCAACTCCAACTCCGACTCCAACTCTGACTTCGGCCAATGCGTCCAGCGAGCCCCGTCTTTGCGCTGGCCGTTCTGCCATAACTAATACTGCAGGCGATGGCAGGATGGCAGGAGCGGGAGCAGGAGCAGGAGCGGCTAAGCTAAGGACGTGGATGTGGACTTGGTTGTGGATGTCGCATAAGCAATTTCTGGCCTTCTTCCTTTCGATGCCCCGCGCCGCAGTGCCTCCGAATTCCAGCCATTCGAGTTGGCCGCGGCCGTTCGGTCCAAAAGGACATGGCAGCCCAACCAACAACCTTTTGATGTGTGCCTGCCTTTGCCTTTGCCTGCCTGCCTGCCAGCCTGGCTGTGTGGGGCGGGGACTGGGGAGTCCTTGGCTGAAAAGACGAGCTAGGATGAATATTTCCGCTGAATGCTTCGCAAATGCAGAGCATTCACCCATTCCTTTGGTCATCGCCATCGCCATGGCCGCTGTCGTTGTCCGTTGTCGTGGAGGCCCAGTGTCCGTTGCACACAAGCAGCTCTAGAAGGGGATGTGCGGGGAGCGAGGACCCAGCAGGACGAAAGGACTTCTACCACGACGTCGACGACGACGACGACGACGACGACGATGACGACGAACAAGCAGTGGTAATTTGCAGGCAACTTCTGGGCAACCGGGCCCCGAGTGTGACAAGCTCCTTCCAGCATCAGCCACGCCACTCTTCACCGCTCCAGCTCCTCCTCCTCCTCTGCCATCTCAATCTACGCGCCTTGGCATATCGGCCGCCCCCGAAATCCAGTTCGTTGGCACCCAGGACCCCAACATGGCCCAAACTCCCGGCCAGCCGCGTGTCCATCATGCTGCCTTGCCTTGCCTTGCCTTGCCTTTCCTTGCTGCCACCGCATCCATCGCCCGACCACCTGACACCAAAAACAAGTCGATCGATAATTTCCATAGTTGACCGCTGCTGTATATGCGAATTTAGATGCGGACATTTACACAAACACAAACATCGCAGCATACGTAGCCCTCCGTGGCCCTTCAGCATCCGTATCCCCCGTATCCAAAATACACTGGCGAAAATGTATGTAACATGACTCAAATAAAATAGATGAAAATCTACTTAGTTAAGTGAGTCTCTTTATGTTTAAGAATAAAAAGTGTCTGAATGTACATAATATTTACAAATTTAAATCAAATATCACAGACAAATTCCTATTCTAAAAATATTCTATTCTATATTCTACATAATGATGTCTTCAAAAATATTTTTATTCGGAGATTAGAATATTTATATAAATATAATGAGATTTTATATATATTCTGACAGTCTAGCTACTAAATATTTTTTTTTTTTGTATTATACAGAAATATGTAGACTTTTTCAGATATAGACTTTAAAAGTTAGGTAGTCGCTTCCAAATAAAACTGAAGGAATTGGCACACTCGAACTTGCATTCATAAGACATAGTTCATAAACTAACCTAAAAACATGAACCAAAATGTTCAATTTAAATACTAAAAATAATTCTAATAATAACTTAAAATAACAAACAAAAAAAATCTACATAAAACCCTCAAAACTAACACAACAATTTCTCCCCCTGCATCCATGTGCTCGTGTGTGAGTGCGATTGCTCGATGTCCGAGCGGGCTGCAAGGAGCAAGGAGCCAGAAGGCCTCGGCACGAAGGAAGGCCAACGAAGTCGGGCAGCAAGAACCTCCAGACAGTAGCTATGTAAAATATTGTTTGCATACGGCTTGCGATTGCTTGCTACATCGGCGGCTGAAGCTGATGAGGATGATGGCTCCGTGTCCGGTGGTCCAGTGCTGCCGATGCTGCTGCTTTTGCCAGGGGTTGGAGTTAGTGGGGGACAAGTGGCAGGAAGGGTTGGCACAAGGATGGGCCTTTTTGGGGGTGGAGATTTTCTCTGGTCCACTGGCGATGGAGTCTATATGGGGTACGCTCTAACCGGGCTAGGTCACGTTTTGCTGCGTCGCCATCGTCATCGCCTCGCCTCGCATCGCCTCGCATCGCATCGCATTGCCATGGCCAGCACTGGAATCGGGAGTAGAAGGGGTTGAGGTTGAGGCTGAGGAGGAAGCTGATGCTGATGCTGATGCGAAGTCCAAGTGGAAGCAGCAAACTCTGGCTGGCTGAGGTAGTGGCTGCGCGAGACGTCGGAACGAGATGGCGAAAATTCGACTTTTCAAGTTGCTCTGGCCTGGCCTGGCCTGGCCAGCTTGCTTGCTTGCATATAGTCCGGCTCGGTCTCAGAAGGGTGGACTTGTGGGCAGTGGGCCGTGGGAGGGTAAATTAATACACAAACACACATGTGCATCTGCAGAGCGAAAGAGCTAGAAACGAAAGACGGAGACGGCGGAGCAAAAATCCAGCTACGGCAACGGCTACGGCTCCATCGCAGTATGTACGAAAGTTGGCTATTTCACGAATGCCGCCGACGTCGCAATTGACCAAGACCGTTGCCGTTGCCGTTGCCGTTGCCGTAGAAAAGGGCGTGAGAGTGAGCGCCACCACCTCATCCTTCTTCAGTCCTCGATTCTCCACCGGACACCCACCGGTCTCACTTGCCATTCGG
Organism: Drosophila ogumai; assembly: GCA_018904815.1. Taxonomy (NCBI): domain Eukaryota; kingdom Metazoa; phylum Arthropoda; class Insecta; order Diptera; family Drosophilidae; genus Drosophila; species Drosophila ogumai. The sequence continues at coordinate 20,468 of JAEIIJ010013584.1, read as the reverse complement.
CCACTTGAGTCTCGGTCCTCGGTCTCGGTCTCGGGAGCTGGCATTTGCATATACATTTGTTTGGTATATACACTCGCCCAAGGAGCGCTGTGCTAGAACTCCGCTCGAGAATAGATAATAAAATTACCAACCCATGGACCCATGTATATTGCACATTTTAAACTCGAAACTATACATATTTGTTTTTTGGCTAAAACAAAACTTGGGAATTATGGAAACTATGAAGGGTCTAAGGAAATTTAATCAAACCAAGACGGGAATATCTAGATTTAAGTCTGACTAAGTGTTATTTATCAGTATTTTTACTTGTAAATTAACTTGAAATATGTTGGGTGTTGTTGGCATCTGTAAAAATAACTGGGTCATATGGTACCTAAACTTTTGATAAGGTTTTTAATAAATACTTCTGTTGTAAAAAAGTCATACATATGTAGTTAGGAGAAGAGTGTTTCTTGTCGCCTTGTTTAAATATCAATATCAACTCTGGTTAACTTTTTTTTTATTAAAATTTGGAAAAGGTCCAGGAAGTTTATTATTAATAACTAGTTTTATATTTTATATTTAATTTTGCAAACAAATTGGCCGAATTTGCATATTTGTGATACCTAATATATATATTTATTATTATAAAAGATTATTTGCTTAATAATAGCACAATAGCATTGTGAGTTTCCAAAAATAACGCAATCTTTGAGCTTTATAATACACAAATTTCCCATTTAAAATTCACCTATCTCAGACTTTTATATATTTAATTCCATGCTTTATAAAAATACTCCCAATCTTGTTGGTCAAAGAAACTCTTTTAAGACTCTCCTCACAGAACCTACTCCCTTGACCACTGTGCCAAATCTTATCGTACATTTCGGTTACTGCTGGTCATCCGTGGAGGTGGACGGCCAATGATGCAAAGCACACCTACCCGATATGATATATACGTATATATGCCGACCGCCGTGTGCGCTCGCATGTACACATCCACATTCACATCCACATCAGCAGCCACATCCACATCCATATACGTGCTAACTTCTTCCTGGGCAGAAAGTTTCGAGCTGAGCCAAGGCAAGGCAAGGATACGAAAGGATATGCAGAGAGTGGGTCGGTGTGGAGCTGCTGCAATAAGGACTACGTAGGAGCAGCCACATCAGATTTTGCGCCTGAACGGATGCCCGACTGGATGGCCAGGCTGCTCATGTATCAAGACTGCATCCTAGCCATCTGACGACCACGCCAGGACTCTCTGACATACAGACTGCCCGCCCGGCCAGGACTATGTATCGGGCGCTATGGCAAAGGTGCGTGCGTGTGTTTGTGCGTTTGCATGTCCATGTGTCCGTGTGCTCGCATCCTGAAGACTTTCAAACGCTGGACATTAGAATTAGAACGAGACGCACACTAGCGCAGGCCTCGCCCCGTTTCCTTGCATCCTTGCCTTGCCCCTTGCCGGCATCCTTGTTTCCTCGGGAATATGCATATTAAACGAGTATATAACTTTCATTTGCCATATACCGAGAATACGCCTAAGTTGAAGAAATTGCGCGTGCCTGCAATTACATGTGCCTGAGTGTGTGTGTGTATGGTGTGTGTATGCTGCATTTGCATAAATGCATTGCTTGCTGCGTATATTGTACTGCTCGCCACGAAGACATAAATACTCAGGCTCGAATAAGGACGAACGGACACGCATCTGTGCGTGTGTTTGTTTTTGCCAATTGGCATCTCGCCTTTTTCGTACAGATATGCGCCATCGATAATTTTGGGCATAAATTATTTATACCGTTGCCGCAGACATAAGAATATTTTTTAGGCAAAAATATACAAGGCTTATCTCGGGCATAAAATATTATTTTGGAGTGTTTATCTTAATTGGTTTTCGACGTTTTAAAGTACTAATTGGTGCACATACCTCGAGGATACAGAAATAAATACTTAATTATGGAGTTACATGGAGTTTACTCATTTTCTTAAATTAATATCGTATGAAAAACTTTAACAGGGAGTCAGACAGACCATGATTAACATTGTTATTAGTTGCTATTGTTTTTAATTCTTTTTAAATATAAAAAAAATCAATTTACATTTTGTTATTGAAAATTTAATAAGCTCCATCTCAATATAAAGCTTTAGGAAATATTTGTATATGTTTTTCTAGGTTGAGGTAAACATTCTAAGCAATATATGTATCTTAAAGGTTAATAAAGACATTATTCTTTCATATAAATATCTAATTAAAATAATTAAAGTAGAATTTTAGATTTTATTTCATTGTGAAATACAATTACTTTATCGTTTTTTTAGGCCGAGAAATGCTTGGAAATGGGGAAGCTGTCAAATAAAATTTTTAAATTTCCATAAAATGTTCAAATTTATTTCATGAAACTGATAACTCTTACAAAGCTTCATACTCAATGTCCTTTTAAATTTTTATTTGGAAATTTAATAAGCTCTATTTCAATATACAGCTTTAATGAAATATTTTTATATGTTTTTTAGGTGAAGAAATAATTCTTTCATATGAATTTCTTAACTAATTAAAGTCGATTTTTAATTTTTTCTTTTACTGTTAAATATATTTAATTTATAGATTTTTTTTTAGAAAGAAAGAGAAATGCTTGGAAAAATTTCACCATTTCAAATAAAAGTTTAAAATTAGCAAAAAATGTACTGCTGTAAATAAATTCTTAAAAAATCTGTGCATATCCTTTTTAAAATCAAACATTTTCCAGTCAGCACTTGATTGTCTGTGAAACCCCCGCTTTTTCCTGGCAATTAAAATTACAATAATTACCCGGAATCCTAGGTGAGGGCTTACAACAATCAATTAAGTTGTCAGAAGTGCAAACAAAGAGAGTCACAGAAAGGTCAACCGGCTAAGCCACCTCAAGTAACTATCCTAATTAAATGCTTACAAACAATTTTGAACAGTTCTTCTAATTGATGTACGACCGATATTATAAATAATGCAATGTGCATTTGCATTACATTCATAATCAGAATGGCACACACACCTCGGACACAGGCACACACATCGCATCGCATCACACACACACTGAAGCTTGGGCCAGAACACTTTCGCTCACAGGCTCATAAGTAGATGGGCTCACACACAACCGATGGCATGTATCCAGCCATAAATAGCTCATTATCATTAAATTAGGAAAACAAGTTGTTTAACCCAATGCTTGTGGCACTTTGGCTGGAATTTGCTCCATTAACACACAGGCACAACACAACACTCATGGCCGTGTGTGAGTGTGTGGTATGTGTCGGCAAGTACAATCATAAATAAACATTTGTTGCCATTATAATGAGATGAAAGTCAATGTCAATGCAACTCACTTGCACCTGAGTGTGAGCGGAGTGCACCTGCCTAGTACATGGCCTTGCCCAATAATGCCATAATGAAGTACATTATGTACTGGCGGCATCCTGCTGGGCCAACTGTATATTATAGCCGCATCGCATTGTCTGGTGAAAGTTTAATGAACCCGGTAATCAGGCTAACTAATCCCTCAATTAGAGCGTACTCAGTTGCTCATTACCAGTACATACCAGTACATAGGCTTCAAGGGAAAGTTGTTTCTAAAGTTATTTTATGTTTACTTTGAGTAAATAATTGGGAAATAATTTTAAGGGATAATTAATTTGGATTTGGAAAATATACTTGACTCAAAAATTAATAAGAAATGATATGCATTTCAGGCGCATTTCATACGTTCTTTCATTCCTTGTAGAAATTTCAAGGAGATGAATAAGAAATAGAAAAATATAAAACTTTTTATAATAACAACACCATTTTTGGTAGTTTGCTTTTTTATTGAAATTCCAAATAAATTAAAATTTAACATTTTATTCAGAGTTTTTAAAATTTGGAGTTGTTCTGAGCTGGAAGATTTCCTTTTTTTTAACAAATTAAAAAGCCATTGTAAAACCATTCATATATTTTTGGATTCCTTTGAGAAATTTCAAGGAGACTTAGAGATGAATAAGAAATACCTAGAAATATCTTAAAATAAAATAATTATAATAATTTTAGATATGTTTGTTTCTGGTTACATTTCTATTTCCAAATACATTTAAATGTAACATTCTAAAGACAGCTTTTAAAATTTAAAATAAATTATTACAAATACCTTCTATGTATGTATTACTATTATAAATTCTATGAGTTGAAACTCTGAGAATTAATTATTTAAAAATATTAAAAACACTAAATAAGCATATATATATTAAGGATTACCATTGCTGTACTTTTTGGCTAAAAGTTAATGTGTAATTATGTAACTTATGCAAGTCGTTTATAATGCTTTTATAGACATTAAAAAGCAATATAATTTAATAAAGACATTTTTAATTAACTTTAATTTTAAGTTAATATACATGAGATTAGGGGGAACTGTGTCCTAGTCCCATAAATATAAACTTAAATTACAAGCCAAACTCAAAAATCCTCATATCCCCCGCTTATCTTTGGCAAATAAGCGAAAACCTAATTGAAAACTAATTTCCTCACACGCCCACCGTGTGGAGAATAAAACGCGAATTACATGCGAATGGCCACAATATGGGCAATAAAACATCGGAATCAGTTTGCTCGCCGTCTCAAGGAACAAGAGCGGCCACATCATGGCTAATAAAAATTTATTGGCGCCAGGACAGGCTCACGAGCAGTGCGGAGCGGAGCTTGGATATAAATAAAATGGGTCGTAAAAGGGACTTTATGCTGCAGTAAACACGTCATCAACATATCAACTGGGCACAGATAAGCAGTTACCAGTATCAACTTCTGCCGAGTCTTGGGCAATTAGAGTCATAAACTGGGCTCTGAACGCGGAAGAGGCGTCGACGGGCACGTCGGTATATTAGCACTTGATGGAAATGGCCGAGGCCATAACAATCAGCACCAGCGGCAGGTGTATAGTCCGCTTTTCAGCGGTTCATCATGGCCATTCCAAGGATCATAAGGATGCTTACTGACCGCCACCGCGTAATTGTAACTGCTCCGTGTGATGTTCGCATAAAATCTGGTCGCATTAAGTCAAACAGGGATATGAATTTCTGGCATAACATCGTTAAGGTAGTTCATAAAGATATTATTTGTAATATTTTTGGATTAAGAATATAATTTTTAGAGGCCTGAAGGTGTATATGAAAATGTTTTGGTGAAGATCAACACAAATAAATTATAAATATGTGAAGTATATTCAATTTTTTACCAAATCTAAGTCTAATAAGCTTAATTTTTAACACATAAATCGAGTCTCTTTTAAAATGAATTCAAATATAATGTATAATTAATATTTATATATAACTTAATATTTATATTAAAATATATAAACACTTTGCTAGCTTTATTGTGGTTTTATTTTGATAAATAGTACTACAACATTGTAGCCAAGCTTCACCTTAAAGTTCAGGGCTGTTTTTCTAATCCAAAGATAATGTCAAACAGGTAAAAGTCACCTTTTTCTTATATGTTTTTATATTATTTTAAAGTAAGCTAATTAAATCATTTAAAATGTATATACTGCATATTCAAGGATAAAGAATGTCGCAAAAATATAAGACCAGGCCTAAAAGGAAACTTTGCCATGTGGTCACAGGCCATCCTCCCATCCCCAAGAATAGGTTTTTCTCACACTTTTTTCTTTTTTTTTTTTTGTATTCGCCAAGACGAACTTCTAAGCGGAGAAAATGAAAAGGTGAAGGAACATTTTTTCCATCATCCTCGAATGTGTGTATCGTGCAGGACGTCGCGCAAATCACCCAAGTGAATTCACGCCATTTTTCAGCGTCCGTCGCTTTGTCCGCCGTCCGGGCGAAGGCCCAAACACACATACCGTACTCACAAGGACTACGGACCCCATCTACGCTCTGTACATTCCCCCTTGCGAGTCCAGTCCCATAACGGGCTACCCCACTTAACCGTCCGGCGACCCGGCGAGGCCGCTGATTCTGCTCCTGCTGATGCTGATGCTGATGCTGACACGTTCGCTGTCCGTCGCCGGGCGTTCGAATACAAAATAAATATCCAATATATGCCCATGTGGGTGTGTATCCTGTTTCTGGCATATATTATAAGTGGAATAGAAAAATAAATGCGCCGAGATAAAAGTTTTCTACCCCCCCGACGACGCCAACGATGCCAACGACGACGACGGTCTGCGTGTCCGCAGGACCTTCCTCTCCCACTCGTCCAATCGTTCACCCATTCACCCATGAGCCAGGCCCGGCCAGTCCATCCCAGAGGCATCCCATTCCACCCACTCCCCGCTCAATTCACCGCGGCGCAGCAGCAACATGTCAGCGGCGAACAATAACAACAAGCTGAAGAACGGAGCGCGACAAAAGCAAAGGCAAAGCCAAAGGCAGCGGCGGCATCAGGAGCAGGAGCAGGAGCAGCAGCAGAAGGCCCACTTGCAAGTCGCCGGGCCTTTGCAAAACGGACGCGTCACGAAGCACGTTTGAAATATTGAAGGAAGGACATTTAGGAATAAAATGAAAGGATCGCACCCCAAAGCGCCCACCCCTTCGGCAAACGTGTGTCCTCGCACACATATGAACACATGGAAAAAAGAGCGGGCGATTTTTCATTTTTAATGCTTAAAGTGTGACCAGTCTGAGGGCAGGTATTCAGGATGTTTGAATATAACTAATTAAACTAGGATGTTAAAGGATGTTTATTTAGCGAAGAGATCGAGACAGACTTCCTTTAAGGAATCCAGCAATACCTGGAAGATTTTTATAAAAAAGTCTTATAATGATCTTGATATAATCTAGTCTAGTGTCATAATTATACACAGTGTGACCAAGCATCCAGACAGCATTGAGGTAATTATTATTTATTTAAAATTAATATAATTTAAGAAACATTCACCCCGAAGTTCATTTAATATTTCTTAAAATTGTTTAGAAACAACCTTCCTGCTAAATATATTTAAAAAATATTTAAAATATGAACTCTAAAAATAAGTTTGTGTCATAATCCAAGAAATTCAGGTAATACTAATTGATAGAAAGCCCGTACCATTTAAATATATGAATTGCTTAACATATGGAAACTACACCCCTAAAATGTATTTACTTTATCTTAAAATTATGTATAATCAAATCCAGCTTAAAAGTATGTAAAAAATGTCTAAAATTACTCCAATTTTTATTTTGTGTGCACGTAAAAACTCACACACACACGCGGACAGAGTCGACAGCAGCCCGTGTGCAAAACCCTCGCGCTTCCCCCACCGCTGTCGCATGTCCTGTTTGCTTCGGCAAGAACCCACTTACACACTCACACACACACACACACGCGCGCCTGCATGTGTGTATACTTCGCGTAAATATTGGGAGTCCTTGACTACGCGATGTGAATGATGCTGATAAAATACAAATTCTTGGGCCGCGGCGTTGGCCGCTAGTGTATTTACACAACTGTACTTATGCCCAGCCGGTCACTGGCGGCGGCGGCCAAGTCCGAGGCGAGGCGAGGATGCGATGTCCTGGGGGAGGAGCGGGGGGAGCTCCTGAGCAAGTCCCACCACCGCGGGGGACGACGACACGGCCCACGACCGACGACCAACGACCCACGGCCCACGCCTTGGCGCACAACATTGACTAGCCGCTATTACGGGGTCCCGCGACTCGGAAGTCCAAAAAGGGACACTGCGAAAAAATTTTCAAGCCTTTGAAATTTATATTTAAAAACTGCTTAACGAATATATTTAACCTTAAATGATTTGGGACACATTTCAGTTGTTTATTTATATTAATTTGCCTTGAGATATGTGAGATTGAGAAGGGATTGAATTAAAAATTAATTAATTTTAATTCAAATATTCGTTAATATAACATTTTCTTAGATAAATTATATTAAAAAATATTTAAATATTACAGTAAGAAATTTCAAACATCTTAAATACCTAATTTTCTAATTACAAATAGGTTTTAAGTTCCTGCGAGTTCTTTCTTTTCTTCTTGACAAATTTAAACCCACCCATCAGATGGCCTCTTTATCACCCTCCATTTTCGCTGAGTGCACGAAATCTCCTTGTCCAGTTAGCGAACAAAAATCTGCGACGAAATTACGCCACATGTGTTCATGCCACGAGCAAATTTTCAGCGAAGCTAACGTACGGTAGGCGGACAAGGGACAGCACTTTCATCTTAGGACGATTCTTTCAAGGGACGAACCCAATTTCGCCGACCCATTGGCGGGGTGGGGGTGAAGTGGGTGGTGTTTTTGGGGGTGGCAATATAGAAGGGAAGGAGGGTCACGGACATCATATAAGTTCGCTGTGTGTGTGTGCGTGGGTCCTGAACGATTGTGTGAGCGCGCCTTCTGGTGGTGTGAGTATCGCGTTAAATGGACAGCCGCCCAGCTCAGACATTCGTGTGTGTTAAAACACTGAAATAAAAATATAGGTATTGTATTTTAAATTTTATCAAACACAAAATTTATAAGAAAACTATATTTTAATTGAAAAGAAATTGTATGTTAAGATTTGAATACCCTTTAAAGTTTAATTTAGATAAAGTTTCTGTTTGTATTTTATTTTCTCTCTGTAAATCAATGAGTATGTGAGTGTGTGGTGTACGGGATGTGGGTTCGGTGTGTGTGTATGGGTGTGCGGCTCTACGGCTGTGCGGCTTGTGTGCCTTGGGCGCGGGTCCGGTCCGAACACGGCAGCAGCATCAGCAGGAGCAGCATCAGCCACTTTGTCCAATTTTCAAACGGTCACTTTTTGGAAACGAATTTTCCTCGCCGTAACCCCGAACCTCTCGGAACTCCCAAACCCAAACCGCCCTTAGCGACGTTGTTCGCGCGGCGGCAATGATTCTAGGCCATGAAATCGACATCCGCATTTTAGAATCCACTCAAGCGCCGGGGGAAGAAACTCTCAGTCGGTATCTGCATCTTAAAGGCCAGGCTTTGATTTTGATTTAATCAGTGGGTACCATTTGAATGGCAATACTTGGACTACAATCACCTGGACAATTAATGGGATAATTGATTTAGTGGTTTGTCGCCACAAAAATGTACTTATTTCCTCAAGTGTTTTCGATAAATACCTAAATTTAATTGAGGTAAATGAATTTATGATTTAAAATAATGAGGAAACTGAAGGGAAATGTTTATTATATTTGAATTTGATAAGAACATAAATACTAAGAAAGGATAAATCACTGTTATTTCCATTGAAACATAAATTCAAATAATATTTATCCAATGAACTTTCTTAAATTTTATTTCCTTTGCCAGACGTTTTTATTGTTTAAACATATATACTATTTTTATCCCTCAGTGGTCTGCTTGATCATATCCTCCTTTTTCAGATTGAGGCGAGTATCCTTGAGCAGCGAACTCTTGACGAGCTCATATTTCTTTTGGGACTCCTCATGGGTCAGGGTCAGGCGCTGCTGAACCATTCTTTTATTGAGCTCCAGGTCCTTTGACTGCTGCACCAGCCGCTTGTAGTCATAGTTGTTGAATTGATTTTCGAATTTGTTGAGGAAACGATTCAGGGACTTTGACTCCGAGGTGAGCTGTTAAACAATAATGAAAATGAGTTAAAATATATTTTAAATATAGCCTGAAACATACATCTTCATAGTGACGCTGCAGGTTATTCAAAAGGCTAACGAATCGCGACTTGAGGTCATTCAGGCAGGCATTGTAGGCGTACAGAGATTGTTCAGGGGTAAGTTCGTCCTGGTAGGGCACCAAGTAAGGAGCCAAGAAGTCGGCAGGCTTGCTAGCAATTTCTTTCTTGAGTTCCTCTTCCTCTTCAAACTGGTAATATTAAAAATTAATATATGCATTTACAAGTAAATATTTTATAAATTAAAACGCCTACCTGTTTCATCCTTATGGCCCTGGCTGCCCCATTTCGCAGCGGATCAAATATAGTGAACTTCAACTTGGGCTCACTCTTTTCGGACCTACGCACATCGAAGATATTGTTGATGTCGTCAAAGATTTTCTCAAAGTTCTTTCTCAGTTGATCCTCGTAGCTGAGTTGATCGCGCAGGAGTCGGTAGAGCTCGAGATTACTGCGCGTGGGATCTAGGGGATTGGCCTTAGGGTAGATTTATGTGTAAAAACAGGTGTGGAAAAGACTAGAAGAATTCCTATACCTTGTATATCTTGGTTAGTTTCTCATCGTAAACCAGCTCCTGGCCATAATCCGGCCTGGGTGGCTTGGTAAACTCCACCGTGGTGGCGGTGAGAGCCCCAAAGGTGTAATGGAACTTCAGGATAATTTTGTTTTGTTGGAAGAGAAACATGCGAGTGGCTATATCGGTGGCTCCTATATCATCGGCATTGCCTTTGTGGAACTTTTCAATGACTTTCTGTGGGAATATAATTATTTAATAAAAATACATATCCGTATATTTGTTTCTTTTATTACTTTTAGTTTATTTCCAGATGTAAAATGGAATTCCTTGTACCAACACTTGTCCATGCGACCCTTGTAGTGGAGAACGAGTGACTGGGTCTCGACCACCATCAGGTCCAAGGAATCTATCCTGGAGCCCGAATAGAAGTACACTTTACGCTGCTGCGAGGAGTCCGAAAAGTACTCAATAGCTGGAAAATATAATGTATATTTACACTCGGGGATATATGTTTTAGATCTGAAGGGTTTACATTTCAAACTGTCGTTGCGGCCCTTGGCGAATATCTCCTCGAACTGATCCTTGGCGTACGTGTACTTGACATGGCGCATGAGGTCGGATCGATTCTCATAGTACTCGTACCGGATCTTGGGATCCGTGCACTCGTCGTTGTTGTAGATGGTCAGCTGCATCACCTTGCCATCCCGCTGGGAGTAGGGAGCAAAGCGCTCCTCGATGGCCCCCTTGTATTGGATCTTCTTTTCGCTTTTGGGAAAACGCTGCTCAAAGTCGGCCAGCCCAATGTGGAGTCTTTCCACCCACTCGCAGATGCAGTCCAGGTGCTTCTCCTCGCCAATGTCGCGATCCTCCTCGGCAATATTCTCGTCGGAAGCCATCTTGTAGGTACGCATCTCGGGCGGCTCCCCGGGCAGCATGTGCTCCCAGTCGGCGGTCTCCCGGAGATCCCAGCGGAGATCGCCCACCCTCTGGTACTTCTGCTTGTTGACATAGTAGTTATACTGGTTCCACACGCTGTCTATCAGGATGTACTGCTTGCAGCCCGACTCGCAGATAAATCCTGTCGAGGGCTCTATGAAGGTGGCCGAGGGTGGAGCCTCCACCACGTCCCCGTTCACGTCCACGTAGGTAGTCTTCGGCTTGATGCTCCAGGGGGCATTGTTTATGATCACCACCCAGGCATGACTGCGCCGATAATGGTGCCGGTCCACGGCCAGCAGCTCGAGATCCTTTCGGGAAATCCAAATGGATGGTTAATCCCCGGTTCACATGCACAAGTGCACGTTGTCTGTTTATTTTGCTCACTTACCTCCATTTTCTTTCGAATAATTTCATCCTGAATCCGCTTCTCTTCGGCCTCCTTCACCCTGTGAACCTCGGCGATATCCTCATCGAGATGACTCTGCAGGTCTGGTAATCCGCGTAGCTTGTACTTTTGTCCTGGCTTCTCGACCGGCTTCAACACTTCCTCCGCCTCCACCTCGACGATGGGATATGGATAGGGTACGGCCAGTTGGTCGTTGATCACCACCTCCTCGCGGGCCACTCCGGACACAACCATGGCGGGATGGCCGGCTCCAATCAGCATGCTGACCAGCAGGGTGGCCATTTCATAGGAGTTGCCCTTGCGGCGCCGCAACAAGGTGTCGGGGGAAATGAGGCGGGTGGGCTGGAAAATCACAGGGAAAATTCATAAATTTATTATATAATTTATTAAATTTTAACGAAAGAAGTATGTAGACTATAAGTATTAATTTGTTTTTATATATTACTATTTAAGATATTATTTATTTAATTTTTTCGAAGGCCTAAGTTGCTTTATTAGTTTGTTATTATAATCCTTTCATAGTAAGATAAATATTGCAATATCACTGCTCGCATTTATTATCTACATACATTTTCAAGTATGTGAAGATATGTATATATATGTATATATGTATATATATGTACATATAAGCCGGACTCAGGAAACAGCAAGGCAGTTTCCAGGAAATTTGGCACAAACTATTGCGCAGCACGAGACAAAAAGGAAATCTTTAACTACCTTTAGAGCCGTTTACCTGCCCGTGAATATTATATACGTCAGTATGTGTGCATGTATATGGCCCTGTAAACACAGCAGGAGTCAAAAATCGTGTAGGCTATATATTTTACAACCTTAGAAAAGTTATATCCGTTTGGGAACAGCGGGAATGTGTAAAAAAAAAAGGGAAATAAACCTGTCGATCAGTTGGGATTTGGGTTTCGCGGTCATTGATAGGACCTTGAAATTTATAGAAGTGGGGAATTTTTGAGAAATTAACATTACTTTTAAACTTCTAGGATTTCGAATAAATTATTGATTAGATTTTAGGTTTCTTAAGAGTCTTAAGAAGATGAGGATTTAAATGAATAAAGTTGGATTAGGTTTATTTTCACTTATTAAATATATACTCCGAAAAACTGTTAAGAAAATATTTTAAAACTTTAACTTTAACTACAAATAAATGTACTCAAAACTAAGAAATGTAATGTAAATGTATGAAACTGTAAGAAATGTATAAGAAATATATAATCTTAAATAGGAAAAAATGTATCTCAAAGATCTTTGATTGCAAGGACCTCTTTTAAGGTATTAACGATATGCCTTTATTTATTCTCGTTTGTTTTTGAACGCTCTTCGATTTGCGGATGTCATTCAGAGAGTGAGTCCCCAAACAATCAGCGGTCTGTTTTCGTTGCATCCTTCGGCCGAGGCCAGGACAGGCCCACTCCCATTTAATCCGCCTCGGGTATCCTTTGTCCCGATTGTTTACCTGCACATCTGCAACTGCCCCGTAGGTGGCTGCGTGACCCCGTGCCATTCATCTTCCCTCCGTTCCGCGAAGACTTAGGAGACAATCCTGCCAAACGGTATCCTGGAATTCTGTGCATGTGCGCTGTGCCTGGGATGAGCTGCATCCGAAACTGTGAAGCGTAACGAAGCGGCCATTAACGCGGGAAACGCTGGCAATTATTGTAGGCCATCGTCCCCTACCCCCAAAAATTTTTGGTTTACTTCTAGCGTTGGCTTGGCACAGCCTTCTGCACTCTGTGATTGCAACACAGAAAGCGAAGGCAGCGGATATACATTTTAATTTGTAAGTTTTTTGAAATGTATATTTAACATTCTACAATATTTTTCTATTAGTGTTGGGGATACTTTGAATAATTCTTTGCATACCTATGTTTTTCTTTGCAAAGTCATCTGGAAAATCTTAAGATAAATAAACGCTTTCATGATTTTCGGTGGCAAAATCTATTACAAGTTAATATATTTCTCAGAAGCAAATGTTTAAGGATGTTTATTGATAAAAAGCCAATATCGTTTTAAAAAGTGCAACCCAGTTAATGGAAAAATACCGCCAAATCAAAGACTTCTTGAGCAACGCGGCAACCTATAACTAAACAGGATTTTAGCGATTTTTCGTGGTGGGTCCCCCCCTGGGTCCTGCACCTTTCCTTTTCCACCCTGGGCATGACATACGCCCCGTTGCTTCCAAGAAGGCCATTAAAATGCAAAATCGCCGTGTGAAGCCATAAGAATCACAATGGGTACGAGGCGAGGCGCAGTCATCGGTGGAGTTCGAGGTCAAACAAGGCACACACATCGATTAGTCAGCGGAAAACCAGTCAGTCAGTCAGTCAGCAAGCGGCGTCTAATTGAATTCGATGCAAACGGCAGTACCTGGCCCAGGCACACTGCAGTCGAGAGGACTCCTCACTGTTCCAGCTCTCCGCCAGCTCTCCGCCAGCTCTCTTCCAGCTCTCAGCCCGCCAGCTATGCCCGCTTTCCTGGCCCGCTATCACTGCGGTCGCGCGTAATAAGAAACGCTTCAAGGTTATTCGAACGTGTTAAATTGGGATCGGGATCGGGAATGGATGGCATGGATGGCAGGCCCAGTAGTCGCAACAATGGAGGAGCGAACATGACGAAACAAAGGGACGAATGCGAGAATGGAGCAGCAACGGGCGCCCGGTTGCTCGAACAGTGGCCTTAAGCTCGAATTACAGTCACTGCTGTGAGGGATATTTAGTTGAGATGATGGACTTTAGAGATACCTAGTAGTTGAGATTTATTAAGGGAAGATACAAGTGTTTAGGAAGTCTTTAAAAAATATAATAAAAAAGGTGATAAAGGGTTATAAATGCCTCCTTAAATATAATTAGATTAAATGTTTAAGCTGAAAGGTCTGTGGATATTTTTCATAATAATAGGTCATATAATATATATTTTAAAAAATCTAAATAATAAATATCTTTAATTGTAATTTGTTTAAGAATATATTTTTTTTTAAGAAAAGTTATATTTTTCCAAACATTTGCATATTCTAAACCGGATTACTGAAACGTGTCTCCCTTTTATCCTCGGGTATATCTTAAAAATGGGAATAGGTTTTAATACCAAAAATTAAGTAATCTTTATAGCAAAGAAAGGTTAAGGAAAATATTATGATTATTATTTGAATTTTTAAATATTTTTTTAGAGGTAATATTGGAGTTAGTACACACCTTTTAATTATATCAAAATATCCTAAGCTTTTCTTAGTATTAAGCTCCAGCTACAGGTTAATCTTTTTAAAGAAATCATTACCTTAACCCATATACTAATAGATACATTATTATTTTAAATTAAGCTAATCAATATACTTGAGTGCATATATACCCTCCCAACCTGAAAGACTTACAGGGTAAAAAAACGACAACGTCCGTCCGAAGGGAAGAAGCACACAAAAAAAGCGAGAGAAAAAAAACTGCGCCAAAAGCGGCGAAAAATTGCGAAAAAGGGTGGCGCGTAACAGAGTCGTCTGCCGAGACAGAATCACTTTCAGTTGCCACCCTGCTGAATGGCTGCCACCGCTCGCGGGTCACAACTCAAAACAATGCGGCTCAAGACGGGGTTGGCAGACAGGACACGGGACACGGGACACAGGACACGACAATGCAGTGCCACACACTGACAAACTCACACACATGGCACCACCCACTCCCGCATCCCTTCGTTAGACTAACCTGGGGCAAAGGACGACTCGCTGGGGAGGTGGCAACGGCAGCGGCACAGCCACATCGCTTATCGGGATGCATAATGAGCCACCGCTGCCGTCTTTTCATGAGAGCGCTGAGACAAAGCGGTGAAATTCAGCGCGGTTCCTTGAGCCAAGCCGAGTCCTTTGCGGTCGATGGGCGTCCTGCGTCATCCAGCGCGATGCCGTCTTCCTGGAGGGGAAGTCCCAGGCCGGGCCTTTTGCTGGGGCCGCCGCATGTGTAAGTTTTTAAATGAGCACACACGATGAAAATCAGCGACTTAACCCCTTTATGATAATGTACTGCACGGAAGTGTTATTGTCCTGGGGACAAAAGGACACACGGCGGCGTCGACACTAGCGGCCGTAATACGCGCCCCCATCATCTTTTCCCCATCGCCATTGCCATTGCCTTCGGCATCATCCGCACCACCTCCTTGGACTAATCTTGGCCAAAGCAAGACCCAAACCCAACCCCACCGAGGCCAAGATGAAACCCGCTCACTATTTGCGCGGTGGTTGTACGTACGTGGATGTGTCTATAGCGCCATTCACCATGCCGGGATTTTATTATTTGCTGAGCTTCCGCGACCCGGGTCCCCGGGCACATAAAAGTCCCGGCCAATAGACGCTCCTAAAAACGGCCAAGATTAAGATATAAACACGCGAAATTAAGACATTTGATTCCCCCAGAACAGTCAGTCAAAGCCCGTGGCTGGAGATGGAGCCTAATGGTTTGGGTCGCTGTATAGTTGGGACGCAAGACCATCATCATCATGACTTCAACTACACATCCCATCCCAGCAGGAGTTATGCTTAGTAGTTAGGACTTATAGGCCACGCCATATTAGCCCAGTTTATTTGGCGGTTTAAAGCCCCGTGAAAACTGGGTAATTGAAAATTTAAAGTGGAATTTCTGGGCGAAAAATGAAAGCATTTCCTCTTTAAATGAGAAGTTTAAATATAAGAAAATATATTTATTTATTATGGGTTCAATGTTACTTATATAATATGGTTACTAAATTAAATGTATTAATAATTTATTTTATTTATTAAGAAATTTAAACCCAAGAGAATAAATAAATTTTTCTAAATTTTAGATTTATAGCGAGACTATTTTCAATATTTTCAATGGGTCAAGGTAACTTATTATATTAGAAAGTTACTAAATTAAATTTATTTATGATTTATTTAACTTAATTGAGAAGTTCAAATATAAGAGTAGATGTATTTATATATTTTGGATTTATTGACAGACTGTTCTTCAATATGTTTAATGGGTCAAAAGGTTAGTTATTATATAAGGAAGTAATAAAATTAAATTTAATAATGAAGAGTATTCTAAAAAGGTAATAATAATAATAATAATAATAAAGGTAATAATAATAATAATGTAATATTTCACTTATATGCACATATATGTTTCCCTATATTATTTCCTTTTAACCTAGGAATTTTTAATAAACTCCTTAATCCCCCCACAGAAAATTAATTACTAATATTTCTCATTTTTGATGTCCTTATTAAAATATTAGCATCTTCTATACCAAGCCTTGTAAAAATTCCTCCAACATAGGGCTCCCTCCCTTAAATAACATATCCTCCCACATATCATCTCCCGAGGCATTAAATTTCGAGTCCTGCTGTTGTGGGCCATTCTTATTCAATATCGCGCCGTCTGAGCCAAAACGAGTATGTATTCGATGCCGATGATGATGGTTTTAAACTCCGCCGTTGTCTTTAGGATACAGACCCGTACAGCCGGTGGACACAGGCCAGCCAAGTGGTTGGGGGGGAACACATAACCAGGAGCTGGGGCTGGAGCACCCACCGCCTGAATGCGGCATCCTAACGACGGCGCACAACTTACAATCACAGATTCGATCCAAGTCACATGGCGTTGCCCACAGCGAGGATAAATGCGACGGACACACGACGTCGCTAAGAACGGACGCGGAATGGGATGAGATGCGAGGCGGCGGACGGACAGGGGTCTGGGCGGGGCGATGAGAGGGGGGCCGCGGGTATCGAGTGATGTGACGGGGGTCGCGAATCCAGACAGATGCGGACACTGATGCGAGGACTCGGACACAAAGTCGATGTGTGTTTGGTTTTGGTCTGCTTTTGAGCAAAGGAAAACGCCACTCCATCGCGGACAAGGCGAGTAAGTGGAGCCGACGACGACGAGTCCTGCAGTCGACAATGGTCGTGGATAGAAGCTAGATGGGGCACTGAACAAAATTTGTGAGAATCTTGATAAGAAAAACCTTTGTAACCTAAATGAAACTTGTATTATGAGTTAATAAAAGGTAAAACTAAGGCAGAATCTCCCTTAACGATTTCTTTCTGATTAAAATTTCAATAAAATTCAAATAAAATAAAATATAAACATTTACTTTATTAACTAATCAGTTTTATTTTCTTATCTGAAACATTTTCTTTCTGTGCAGATGGCCGTCGCTCGATGTCCGCGGCAATGGCCGTGTCAGCGACAGCGAAATTGGCGTCTAGTTTATTGTAGCCACGAAGGCTGTTGGCCATCGTTGGAGCACCTTTGGCGGTGGGTGGGACGGTGGGACGCAGGAAGCTAGGATGTAGACATGGTGGACGGTGGTTTGGGTAAAGCCAGGGGAGATGGAGATTGGAGGATGCGGATGTTCTGCGACTTAAACCGAGCATGGCATGGTAAACAGCAGCCGCGGGCAGCCGTAGGAGGATGAGGAGGTGGTGAAGGGCAGACCCAACGTCATCAGTGTTCGCCTGTCTGACCATATATGGCCAAGTCCTGCGTCTGGACGTGGACGCGGACGTGAAGACTCGCCGCCAGTTTTCCGTCAGGGAGACGCTTTTCTTTGTGAAAGGGTTGCAACCAGGACGAGCACAGTTTGGGGGCCCCTTAACTGGGCTTTGCCAGTGCCAGTTCGAGTCCCTGTGCCTCTGCCTGTGCCTGTGCCTGTGCCAGTGGCACTTGGCCCGATCTCGAGTGAATTGCTCTCCAGCCGAAGGAAATCGATATGCGCATAGTCGGCGGGGAATGGCGAAAGACGAGTATCTGGAAGATATCTTGTCGCAGCGACACTTTTTTTTCCCCAATCCGCCGGGTGTCAAATTGATTTTGTACTTTGTTGCTAAACAAAATATTGATCGAAAGTTCGTTTGGATCTTAATGAAAAATATTTGTAATGGTAAATAATTTAAAGAATTTTTATAGTCTTTCAGGGTATTTAAATTAAAATTTAGCGTATTATTAATATAAATGTTGTATGCAGATTTCTTAAAGTGTAGAAAGTCCAATTTAAATTTGATGCTTTTTTAGCTTAGTTGTGATATTTTTAAAGTTTTGTTCACAAAAATATTATTCAAATATAGATAAATATTAATTTAAAGAATTCACAAATTTCCAGAATTTCTGAAGGGTTTGAAGCTTTCCGAATTAAAATTGATGCTTTTTTGGCTTAGTTAGATTAGATGTTTATTTCAATGCCATGATCCTTTTGCCAAACTGCAAGGGTATACAAATTTCGGCTATCCAAAGCATATTTCCTTTCTTGCTTAAACTTTAAATTGTATTCCTAAATCGTGTATGTATTTCAGATGTTATTCTAAGTACAAATAACACCTTTAGTCTGCTAGAGTATCCTACAGTCTCCTAGACATATTACCATATAAAACTTAATATTTCTTAAGGGCATTCAATGGTCGCAGTTAAGATTCAAATCCCTTTCTCATTTTATTTTCGCTAAAAACACAGTCAGCCCGTCCGTTCTGCCTTTTGTCATCGAAGTCGAAAGACGACAAGGTTCGCAATTGCAAAACTGACCAAGCAACACGACACGCTATATTCTATATCGTTGCAACTCCGCGACTCTGTGCACTCAACCGGAAGCGACAGCGTTTTCATCCCCCCGAGAAAAGGAACTGAACATAGCCGCCGTTTCGGTATCGTATTTGGTTTCCTTTCCCTATATGCGACGACACTCCGACCTCACCTCTCCCCAAAAAAACTGTAAACTCTTGCTAAAATCGCCAAAAGATGAAAGCTTGTTTTAGCTGTTGTTAAATAAGAAAATATTAAGGGATCAAAAGGACTCTTTTTGTTACTAGAGAAAGTTGTATATTTTTAGCTGACAAGATGTGCGAAATTTGGTGACATATGTAAGTCACATAGATAGTTACGCCTTTCGATTCTGACTATTATATTCCCAGGAGATTATGCCCTGGACATCTGGCATTCAGAATCTCTTTTGATGGGTCAATTATTTGTTTGCTTTTTTTTTTTATATTTGCTACATTTGTTACTTCTTTAAGCTATAATGTAATTTAGATGTCCAGATAGTGGGGAAATTGGTTATAGGAATATCTCTTGATTTCTAACTATAAAATATAAATATATAAATATATATTTTTTAAATGATTTAAATAAATACAAATAATTTCGTACTTTAAGCTTAATAATCATGTTCTGGCCTATTTGGAGCATTCATTAGACGTGAACCCTTTTTGGGCAGCCACTCAACACGTGCATAAAATCGCGTTTTATCGCCTTTCGTCGCCGTCGCATCCTTTTCCTTTTCTCTAGGCCCTCGCATTGCTCAGCGAGACGAGTGAACGGCAAAGGACATCACTCTTGAGTTTACAGCGTCAGCGCATATCGCCATCATTTAACCGCATTGTGACTGTTATACCTCGTGGTACTTGTTCAGAAAGGGTGTATTTAATTTACAAAAAGTTAACAATTTACGTAAGACTTGAATAAACTATTCAAACTTTTTAGTCCTACAAATTCTTGCCAGTAAATCAATGTAATAATTTCTGAAAGAATAAAGTTTAAAGTAAATATTCGTATAGTTGAAATGGTAACTTTGGGTACTTCCTAGTCGAGTTTATACCTTTCGAGGGATTATTTTTTCACTTTTTATGCTGCAGTGCAGGGAATGTCGAACACGTTTTGAGAAAAGACACAAAAGAAAGCCTACTTGAAGTGGTGGCGTGAGTTCACACGAATGAATAAACGCGGCGAGGAAATGCTAGTTAACATGTAACGTTTCAATTGATTTGTTTGCCCCTGCTCCGCCGTCAATTTGGCAGTAAAGTAGCATTCTTAACAGTTCACAGGACCCCAAGTTTCCAAGGCAAATATTTGTGCAGTTTTCCGGTTATAAAAAAAGCTTTGTGGCGTCCTATTTTTTTAGGAGAGATTTTATTTAAACTAGAAATATTAAAACCTTTTAAACTTATTTAAAACCTTTTCTAATTATTAAGGATTTTACTTGGGAATATTAAAATATTTTA
>JAEIIJ010013573.1:0-38015 GCA_018904815.1 Drosophila ogumai | reverse complement strand
GGTAAAATAAGACTTATATGCTACAATGAGACCAGGACTATTTTGCAAGGATACTGGTTGTAAAATGGTGGATTCTTTTATCTTTAAGAAAAATCCTTTCTGTTTAAAATACAATTTTGTAAAAAAGTCTTATATGCTACAATAACCCCAGGACCAATTTTAGTAGACTCATCGGCCGCTGGTCACAAAGCTAATGTTAATAAGAGTAAAAATTAAACAAATTATATAAATTATAAAATAAAATGAATTATTTAATCCATAAATAATCGAACAAAAGTTAATAAAATGGATATATAATAATATAAGTCCTTGTGAGAATACCTAAAACAAAATAAAGTAAATATATATAAGAATATATCCAATGTCTTTAGGTATCTAAATATTTAAATAATAATATATTGTCATATTTTTAATTGTAATAATATAATGAACTTAGATACCCATAGATCTTAAATTAGAAATTATGTCAAAGGCTCTTGGTCTTAAAATGTGGCACATTTAATTCTAAAAAAATTAAGTTATTTTCCAATATTGGTAGCAACCTTTTTTGTGGAATTTCTAATTAAGTTTAGAAGAAAATTTCCACTTTTGCCACCGCAAACCATTCTGTGGAGTGGCTAAAAAGATTCCAGAAAACCTGCACTTTACTTGGCCATGACGTATATCGTTTTCTGATTTTGTCGTATATTTTTTCATCCTTTTTTCGAATTTTTTCAGGTGCTTTTCTTGCTTTTTGCAGCACTTGTTCCTTCCTTTTTTTTTGTGGTAACCAAGTTTTTAATCAAATTGCACATGTGACCGCATAGCCAACCGTATGAGCCATAACCCGCACCAGAAACTCCCTTGCTAACCTAATTTTACAGTTGCTCCACCAGGATTTTCATCTCGTTTTCTTCCTTTTTTGGTTTTTTTTTGGGAATTTTCTGCAACGTCAACTGTCTCGAAAACTTTTTAATCAACGTCGCCCAACAACAAGAGGGCTTCGTTTTTTATTATTTCTCCTACTTAACAATTTTCTTGGTTTTTTCCAACCGTTTTTTACAGTTGTAGTTGTAGTTGTTTTCCCGAGATGGCCTCGATTTTTTGTGTGTATTTGGGAGACGTTGCCGCATTTTCACCGCCAGCAAATTCAATGCAATTAAAAACAATTCATAATGGGAGAGCTGAGGCTGCCATTTTCCCTCCCCAGTAATTTGTCCCATAAGAGGTACATGGAAAAAAGACAAAACTGTTTACTTTTCTTTGTTACTGTATTTTTTTTTCGTTGCGAAAATGTGATTTTTGTGTCCAACATTTGAAGGCAAGCGGGGCTTTTTGGTTTATGCATTTAATTAAAAACGAATGAGACGAGTGAGAGCCCAAAGCTAAAGCTAAAGCTGAAACTGAATCCGAATCCGAAGCCACAATGAAAACGCAATGAAAACGAATAAATATGAAAGAACTGCAGAGCAGGGGCAGGACAGGCACAAATACACAGATACAAATTCACATAGAGATACCAATACAGATGCAGCTACAAGCCACTGCCCAGTGCTGTCAAAATGTTTATTTTCCCGGAAAGGTTTTTGTGCATTTTTTTTTTATTAAGCGCACTCTCTGGCATCCGGGAATTTGTCGCCAGGATTAATATTTGCACATTGCTATTTTTTTTTGTTAGGGAAATCAACACCATTGTAATTACTGTGGCAGGATGAAAACATGTTGCTATTGAAATAATAATTAAAATAAATATTGTTTGTCTTAAATACTTGAATGCATAAGCTCTGGAAAGAATATGCCTTTAAAATTTGTGCAGATAAATTTAAAATTGGATTTAAAAATGAGAAAATATAAGGTTTTATTTTTGTGATATTTTTAATTTATTCTTAGCTTTCACGAAATTAATTTAATTCATAAAATAAGCTATGAAGACAGACAAATACTTTAAAAAGATTTTTTATCAACCTGTTTATATGGAAATATATTATAATAATATATATTAAAAACCCAGACTAATTACCTTAGGTCCAAATAAATTTTTCTATATTTCTTTAGTATAATTTTGTATTTAAGCTCTTTATAGAAAGCGATCCTTTGGCAGCAATATCTAAATGCTCGACACAAAGCCAAATGGAGCGACTATTCCGGCTTTGCTTTGCATAAAATATGCAAACAAGAAACGGAAAAACTTATTTAGACGCCGCTCCAGACAGCAGCTAAAAAAAAAACATATATATTCACAAACGAATAAATATATGTATGGGTGGAAACCCACAGAAGCCAGGCTAAAAAAGCAAATTGTTTCTTTGGCTGCTTATGAAAATGGCGCATGTGTGTGCATTATTGCATTTTGCGAGTGTATAAGTGAGTTTCTCCCACGCATATGTGGCGTTGTATGTGTGAGTGTGTGTTCTCGTGTGAGAATCGTGTGTCTTTGCCTTTTGTTTTTGGCCCAAACGCAGCAGCAACAGCAGCAGCGACAGCACAATGGGCAACGGCAGCTTTATTTATGCAAATTGCAAAGGTGAAAAAAAATCCATTTCAATTAATGGATTCATAAATAAAGACCTTTCTGACCGATATTTCATTTAAGTCTTTATTTCTGTTCTGCTTTATGCAAATGTTTTTAAATTAATCTCGGATGGTGGCGTAATTTGGCTTCGTTTTCCAATAAAGAAGTTTTTATGTGTGCCTTAATATTTTCAATGTTTTCTGTTTTAATAAAAATAAAATGTACAAAATAGGTTAATTTGGTAGGGAATTTATTTTGAATGAATCATAAAAATATATTCTTTTCAAGAGAAAATAGGTGTTACAAAGATTTGAAATAAATGTAAGAAGTGCTGAAAAGTATGATTCAAATATTTTTTATTTAAGAATTAACTATTTGTTTTTAGGAGACGGTATTTTAATTAATTTAAAATTTTCTAAAATATTTTGAATGGTCCTGAATAATATTTAAGACAATCTTTCTATATAATTTCTCTGAAAAGTATTTATGTTTGATTTCCAGTAATAAAATAATTTATAGTTATACCAAATATATTAGTAAAAATAGTTTTTAATAAATTTTAAGTCTTAAAACATTATTTTAAAAGTAATCTATAAAGTAATTTGACAAATTAAATATTTGGAAAGCTACAGATTTAACCAAAGTTTGTTAAAACCCAAAAAAGGTATCTAAAATAACATAAAAAATGTTAAATCGTAAAAATTAACCAATCAACAATTAATGTGGTACCTAAAAGGTTTATTAAAATATTTAGTCATTAGTTTTAAGGGTTTGCAATTTTTCCTGGGATTTATGAGCATCCTAGATTATTTCATCAGCTTTATTTTATTTAAAACCTCTCCCATTTAAGCCCACTGTTTCCCCTCCTGGGGGAACTTCGCCTTCATTCACCGCTTTTATACTTCTCGCATGCGGCCAAAAGATTTTTGCCCTCTTTTGCCAGTATTTGATTGAGGCTGCTGTTGTATTACCAATGCCTGGAAAACATAAAACTACGAAACAAAACAAAAAATTCTCTCACTATTGTTTTGGGGCGCGTGGGAAGCGTTTCCAGCGATTTCAGCGTTTCGTTTTGTTTGGAAAAACTTTTTATGCTGCTGCTTCGCGATCCCCAGCCCCATTTGGTGGCAGTGGAAGAAATTATTAATACATAATTCATGTTTAATTGTTCACAATTTTTTTTTCTGCCGTTTCTACTTCTACTTCTGCCGCGTCGCCATCTCCAGACTTTTTGTTTAATTATTCAGCAAAAAGTAAACTTTTTTAGAACAGAGAATATTGAGTGAAGGAAATACACTTCTAAGAAGTTCCCAAAAAGATTTGATTTAGTTTGTGAATTTAAAAAGGATTAAAAGATTAATATTAATATTAAAGATATTCATGCTCCTCTTTGAATTACAAATATCTTTCTTTGCATTAAATTTTCCTAAAATAAATATTTATGCTCTCAAATAAACTCTGTTAATTTTTCCCATTGAATATTTTGGTAAGGAAATTAGGGCTCAAAGCTGCAGCGACAATGAGAACGGCAACTATTTGGTCTAATGGCTGCCAAAGTTGATTGGAACTTTCGCTGATTGAGCTGCATTTAGTTTTCCCCCGTTGACAGATGGGCGGCGTGGGGGTTTTCCGGAGGTTCAACGTATAGACAGACATTTCAATTAGCCGAAAATTGTGGCAGGTGGGTGGTGGGGAGAGGGGGTGGTGGTCTTTCGGGGTCTTGACCCGTTGTCAGTTACAGTTTTGCAGCCTGCGGCCAATGAATTTTAGATGAACGGGTTGACGGGTTGAGCGTTGCACGATTCACTGCACAAGGAGTACGTGGAAAGTGGGGGAAGTTTCGGGTGGGAAAATGGGGGAGGAGAGGCGGTTTAAACACACTTCGACTCGCACACACAGGCGGGCGTATATTTTCATTAACGCGCTGCGGGTTCACTAAAAAAGTTGCGGGTGGTCATGATTTTCCTCTCCTCGGCATCAGGCATCGGCATCGGAAGTGCACTTCTCATTTGCTTATTGTCGGTTAAGAGGGGGTTAAGGGCTACACTCGGAGAAGTTTTATGGGGTTTTAAGATGACTTATTTAATAAAGAAAAAATAAATAAGTGTAGGAACATATTAGGACCACCATGTGTATTATATCGAGTGTAAACAATGTATGTATATCGATAGTTGGCAATAAGGTTTATTGAGAGTCTGCGATCACTACTTTTGGTCGGCGTCTTTTTGGCAAAAGAAGTGCGTAACTTTTTGTGTTAAATAAAAAAAGAGATAACAACTAAATTATATAAAGGCCTACATAAGCAAAATGTTCCTAGTGTACCCAGGAGCTTGCTGCAGGTTGAAAGTTTCAAGTGCAACAGCGAAAACTAACGTCCAGTGAATTTAACTTCATGTCGACAGAGAAGTTATTGGCCCTTTACCCCGTCTATAGCACCCTCTTCCTCCACCACTCCACGTTCACCCTTTCCCCTCGCACGCCCCATTGACTCGGGCTCACCCTCATGCTACTGGAAATATTCAGTATTCGGTTTGCTTTTGGAATTATTCAGATTTTCATTTGGTTTATGTAGCCAGAGGAGAGCGTGAGTGTGTGCGAGTGTGTGTAGTAATTTCGGTGGTTGAAAAGATTTCTGTATTTTTGGTTCTCGCTGTGGGTAATTAATTTGTGAAAACAAAACGAACTTCGTAGAGTCTAGGGTTCATTCCGAGTCCTTTCAGCTTCTTTATCTCAAAGATGGACAAGGGTATTAGGTGAGAGCTTAAAGCAGATACCAAAAGCCATAAAACCAGCATAGAAAAAGAGAGATTTCAAAAGATATTGAGAGATGTGACAGGAATTTATGAAGCCATAGCTTACTTACTAGAATTAAATCGAGCAAAATGATTGATGCAAATGACCCTTTTTAAGTTGAAGTAAGTAAAAAGGTTTGAATTGAATTTGTAAAATATTTTATTGCATTTTATTGCATGGTCTTCCCGTACAAGAAGGCCTTGGCCATGGTGTCGGGACCTATGGCACCGCCTGAGCATCATTATCGGCGCGGATAGTGCATCTGGGAGCTGAAGGTGGCCGCTCAGCGGGAACTGTGGCTGAATCTGGCGTACAGCAAGGTGGTATGTATTCATTTAAAAACATGTAATATATATAAATATTTCCTTCCTTTTTCGCAGAAACACAAGCAATTCAATGCGATAGAGATCCTGGACTGCCTGGAGTGCGTCCTAAAGAGCGTCTGGGTGGAGGGTCTGCACCAGCACCTGCTGGCCCTCGTGGCCGACGAGGATGACGGCAAAGAGGCACGTGGACGTTCTCCTAGAGGACGTCTATAAAACGTCCGTTTTCCGAAAAACGGACTGAAAGGACCAATTTTCCCGCATCAGAAGGATTCGTTTTCCTTTCACCGGCGTTTGCATCGAACCTCCAGAGATGTAAACAAAACAGACGCTTCCAACATCGAACTCAAGCCGCGTTGCTGCCTCTTCTACTGCTCAAACTGTTATATGCTACGTGTAAGTGAGACTTATACCAACTTATAAGGCCATTTCGAAGGCATTATAAGTTGTGACAGGTCTACGAAACCCTTATAACCTCGTTATACCGGTTGCGTATAAGTTGTCTTACCCAAGACACACACCGCTCCAACGCGTTGCCTCGCAACAAGTTGCAAGGCAGCAAGTGCAAGGGAACATAAATGCATCCAACAGATGCATGCCAATGCAGCTCACACAGATACTGATACCACACACATGCCGTTGCTCACACTCACACGAGGCAACGCCATTCGCGTGCGACTTTTGACTTTAGCTCCTCTTTTTTAGCTGTTTTAATATTTATGAAAAATACGAAGGCGAAGCTGAGCAGTGCTGGGAGTCGAGTCGCGCTCTGCAAGCCACATAAATATCCACTAAACCCATGTGTGTGTCTGTGAGTGTGTGTGTGCTTTGAGCCACCCTTAAGTAAAGGCGCCCAGTTTTTTCTTGGCCACATCAAGCATTTTCTGCAAGCTCCTTGAGGCTGTCGAGCGTAAATTCAATAAATATGAATATAAGATACGCACACAAATACAAGCAAAAAAACAGGACAAAAAGGACATGGAAGGATATTGCGCTGGAGATGCGACTATGAGATACTTCGGGATAATTGGAAGGGGTTAAAAGAGGGAAGGTGTGGCAAACAAGTGTTGGAGATATTAATTATATGTAATTAAATTATTAAATAAATTTATCTGTGTTCTTGTTATCAGCTTAAGTTATCTATGTATTTATTTTTTAGTTTTAATCATTTAATTTTATAGTGTTTTATAATTTTATATACAAATCCAACTAAATTTGGATGGAAAATGAATTTTTGTTGGTACAAATCTAATCTAGATTGCCTTACTTTTAAACTGTATTTGAATACCACAGTTGCTTCTATTATTATAATAGATCAAACAATAAATTCAATAGTTTTCCTGATAACAAAAGCTAGACACAAGATAGCCTTAAATCTTGACAAGTCACCACTAACCTGGCAACCGCTTCGTATACCCTCAGAACTCGACGCAAAAGCGGGCTTAAATGGAGGAGCGCACTTGTTGTTACATTTTTCACTCACTTGAACTAACTTGGCTAACCATTACCGCTTCGTGCATCTGTGATGATGACGTTGCTGAAGCGTTTTGCCCGTCTCGATATCGAAATCTTTGTTTGTGCTTATTATTTGAAGCCCTTTTGTTGCTGTTGCTGTTGCTGCTGCTGCTGCTGCTACTCTTGGACGTTTTTACGATTGACAATGACAAAGAGCGATTGAGTGGCAGTAGTTGAGGAGGAGAAGAAATATCCAGGAGATTGGGTAGTAAAGTACGAGGAAAATATGAAAATAATTCATTGCCTTCAGCGCTGCTCGCCTTTTCTCGTTCTCGTTCTCGGTTGCCTTTTCCCCTTCTCCCCTTCTGCCTTCAGGCCTGGCCTTTTCCTCTGTTGCTTTTCCTCTGGTATAAAACTGAAAGTGTGCAGCTAGCGTCTAGCAATAAACTCAATGGAGCCATCAAAAATCTTCGAACGCATTGGAGCTACAACTTGCCACATATACTTACCCATATACGTATATGGGTTACATATGTTTTACGGGAGTAAAGGCTTCTCAAGCGAGGCGACACCATATGCTTTGGTATGCATGTTTATAGACCTGAGTTAATGCAATGTCCTCTTCTGGCTAAATAATAAATAGAGCGAGCAGGGAAGGCCTGATTAAAGTGAAAGGGTGGCCAGGATGAGTTGCACTTGGAGGAGAACTAATATAACTAATGGCCAAGGCAAATGAGTGAGCAAGCAACAAAGGCAAAACGCGGGGCGGGCTAAGCACAGAGTTATGAATATGACTTTGGGGTAAAAAATAAAGGGGGAAGTGTATATTACACAGATCAACACAAGTGGAGTATAAGTAGTTATGACTTCTTTTTAGAAATTAAAACTAATTACGTCTTCTTGCTATTTTTAAGCAATTAATATTAACTTTAAGCTAATCTAAAACTTTAAAGAACTAAGAAACAAAAAGAAAATTAAGTGGTATTTAAGTGTTTTATTTCTTGTTATTTTTTCTTATTATTTAAGAAAACCCAAATCTTTTTTTAGCCCCAAAAAATAAACCTGGCTGCTGTGTGTGTGTTTAGAATAAATTTTTCTTAAGGCCACACAACACAGGCATCACAGCAACCCCTGCGAAAGACAAGGGTATATATTTAATGAAAATTTTCCGCAAACGGAAACGTGGACAAGGAAAAGGGTCGGTCTTGGCTACACACAAAGCTTATGGGGCAGATGAATAATTTTTTTGTTTTTTTTTTTGGCTAGCAAATAGGAAATAAAGCCGAAAGGCCAAAAGAGGATTCGCATATGACGTTAGATTGAACAAAGAAAAACTTTCGCATCCAAATTAAGCTGTGTGAAAAGCGAGGCAACAAAGGCGGACTCAGACGACGACGACGACGAGGAATTGTTAAAACGAGTAAACACGGAACGCAGGCCTGCAAACTGCAAAACTTTAAGTAATTCAAGTTGCCAGCAGCCGGAAGGAGGGCCACTGTGGGTGTGGGCCTCCAGTCTGAGCACTCCGATGAAAGGATTCAACGGAACTTGCCAAAGCCAAGAAGAGGCTTGGTGATTCTAAAAAATATATAGAGGTATATGGAGGAGGCGGCCCGGAGAACTTGGCAGGAGCGCGATTTGCTTGCCAGGCCAGAAAGTAGGCCAAAAACTTTACCGATGATGAAGCCAAGCTGCAAATGCAATGGCAAAAAGTTTGGGGTGTTGGTCGAAGAATCGCACTTAATAGATTTGCATGACTTAGTGGGAGGAGGCGGGCTTAGCATCCGATGTGTGGCTAAGGCCAATCAAACAGGGCTTAAATGGTACAAGAAGTTGAATATGGCTTAGTTCTAAATGTAAGGTTTTAATTAAAACCATTTGAACTGGAATTTAATTCAAGCATTATCAATTCAAATATATTGAATTTTTCATATTAAATATTTTATATTCGGGAGATTTCCTAAATTTTAAATACTAGAAATAAGTTTGTTTCTAGCAAGATTCAAGGAAGAAGCAAGCATTAAATAATTTTTCTTGTATAATAATCTTTTAAAATATCTCTGAAATTCATTTAAAAATTAAGTAAACCAATACTAAACCCATTTTTAATCCCAAAAATCTAAAAAAAGACCTCAACAATAATCTAGTAAAATTCAAGTAAAATCCCTTAGCTAAATCTAACAACAATCCCTTGAATTATCCCTAGGTCAAAGTGCATTAAACACACTCACATACTCAATCGAAGTAAGGTTTTCCCGGGAAAGCGTGTGAAAAATGGGAGAGAAAAAAGTGGGCAAAAAACCAACAACTAACGGGTGTAACTGAGGCAGAGCCGGCAAAATGAATCCTAAACGGAAATGTCGATATTAGCATTGCAGAAGCAACAACATTGCGTGGCATCAGTTCAGCAGCAGCAGCGGCAGCAGCGGGAAAAAGAAAAGCGCTAACAAGAGGCGACAGCGACGGTTAGCGGCGACACAGTCGCACAGTTTTCCAGTTGCCGTTTACAGTTTTCAGTTTTTCAGTTTACACATATGAGCGCAGGTTCACTGACCACACCAACACAGGGATGACAGCGTGAGGAGGGTGAGGGAAAAGCTGGGGAAAAATTTTAAATCCACATTAGGTACTTGAAAATTGCATATATTTTATACAGTAACAGAGGAAAATTAGGTTCTTTGTATACAACGAAAAAAGAGAAAAAAAATAATTTAGACAAATTTGTATACTGTTTCTTATAGTTCTGAAAATGTTATAAAATATATTTTAAGCTAATTTTTAGAAATTTTAAGAAAATATTTACAGAAGTTTGTAATCATCCTTTTCTTCCAGGAAAATCTCCACAGATTTCTCTGTTGAACATCTCCCTATAAAGAAAATTCCCTGCCAAAAGTGGCATATTGGAAAATCCTGCTGGGTAGTATTTGCCTTATTAATACCCGCCCATTCGATGCCTTTCCCGATGCCAATTCCCCAAACATCTTTGATATCATATGCAGGGCCAGAGCCCATTCCCGGCACTCACGTTTGCATCTCCGTCCGGCGAGGCCAAGCATCCCGAAAAAAGGAGAAAAAAAGAAAAGCGAAACAAATGGGGAGAAGTGCGCCATATTGACCAAACGAGTGCAGCATGCAGCATTTCGAAAGCATTTCAATGAGACATGGGGGCGTGCATGCAGAGGGGTCACGGCACGGGTGGTTGGGAGGGGTGGTAGTATACTATATAGAGGGGGGGTGGCGGTACTGCCGGGGGACGGTGGCCGCCTATTCGTTTTGTTTTAGCCAAAGTGCGCGAGCTGTGTTGACAAACGCCAGTGGTTAGCAGTTCTCCAGGCACTTAGGGAAAATGGGAGAATATTTTACAAAAATATTTATATGTATTTCTGTAATATCTTTTTAGTATTAAAAAAAAATCAAAATTATATACATATGTTTCGAATAAGTTGAAAAATTAGTTATTAAGAAGTATAATAATAGAGGAAGAAGGCTACTGATGAGGCTGTGTTTGCTCCTTTAGGAAACAGCCTTATGGATAATTTATTTATGTTTTCATTTAGTTTAAAAAATAATAAGATATTGCGAAAAACAGAAATGTTTTCTAGCTTTAATAAGATTTGTTTTCGTTTTTAAAAATTAAATCAAATTTTATTAAAAAACAATTTTGGTTGCTCTAAGTTCAAATTCTCAGTTATAGCCTCGGCTAAGCATTAAAGACAATAAATTGTAAAGTTTCAACCATCCCTTATGCTTATCAATAATTTTATTAATGTTTTATTTTTAATAATTTTTTCTTTTATTATTTATAGTTGAATGTTGCTTCTTATTTTACTAACTAATTCAAATTTGTAAGCTGTCAACGTTATTTAAACCTCTTTATAAAGCTCCTTTTTTCCCAGTGTGCATTGTGTTAGTGCGAGAAGTCCATCTATGCAGCAGTGCGTTCGCCTGTCTGCCTGTGTGTTGGTGTGCCTGTGCATCTGTATCTGTATTTGTGTGTGCTGGCAATTCAAAATGGCATGCACTTCACTAAAAACTGCGCATTTCCGGTCAAAATGACGACGACGACAGCACAACGAGAGAGGGACAGAGAGACTGAGAGAGAGGGAGTTGGGAGCGAGATGGGGATATGCTGACAGCGCCAGCCGCATGTTTGTGTATGTGTGTCCCTCTGGCTCCATAGCTATATGTGTGTGTGTGTGGGCAAAGTTTTTTACAGCTTTAATAGTTCCACTTGGCAGTTTTGCGTCCCAAAAGTTTTCGCTCCCCCGCTCTGCCCCTGCACTAAAGTGCGTCATAAATGTGTGTAATAAAATATTTACTTTCTTTTAGAGAGAGCAGAACGGAAAAGGGACCCAAAGGGGGAGGCTGGGAGACGACACTAAACCATGGCTTTGGGGGCACGACCATATATTAGCTAAATCACACACATACCCCGCTTTGCGGATACACCCCCCCTGAGTCGCCCTCGAGGCAAATTGAAAAGCAAATGAAATTCAATTTTTAAGTCCTGTCTGCGCCTGGAAAAAGGACCAAAAAAAGTAGACTCACCCACATCAAAACCTTTTCCTCTCTCTCTTTCTCAATTTCCCTTTGCAATTGTTTACTTTGTTTACCAGCTAGGAATTGTCCTTCTATTTGCGGCGGCGTCTGGGAAACTTGAAGTTGGGTCTGACATGACGATTCCGCCCCGCCATTGTTCCGCTTTTCCGGCAGGTCCTTCGCCCCTTCTAAATGCATGTCAATGGCAGTAGCCAGTTGCCCGGGAATGGCCCCTGCATAGCCCTGAATATTATGCCCGTCAACTTGGCTTAGTGGCGGCCTTAACGCGCTTTTCTCCAGCACCAAAAAATATGTTTATACAGGTATATAAAAAATAAGGAATAAGAAGGGAAGGCTGAAGGCTGAAGGCTGACGACTAAAGTCTGAAGGGGTTCTAATGCGTAGATGTCGCTTGCAGAAGCTCAAGTCTCCTGGGAGGAGTTGCTTCCACCTGAAGGATTTCTGCCCTGATTGTCTGCAATGCTCTCGCTCCTTTGCCTTATCACGATAATTGGCTGTTACAGTTGATGCCTGGCTGGCTTCAATAGGAATATATAAAAGGGAAACATATTTCCAAACTTTCGGATGAAAGGAACTTTGTTGCGCAAGAAAAGTGTTCATAGAAAAATGTAAAGCTCAAGTTTAAAGTTTATTCAAGAAATCTGGCTATTGAATTTCAGATTAAATAGCATGAAAGAATGTTAAGGAAAATGGCAGTTAAACAGCTAAGCTCTATATTACTTGAAATTTTTATTTCTTAAAATTGCAGAAAGAAAATCTTTCCTTAAATTAATATCAAATAAGAATTTTCGTTAAGCTGTGAAAACAAATTAAATCCGCTTATGGAACTCCATTGCCTCAATTAGAAATGTTTTATACTCCCCATCCTAGGTGAGGTTCTCGTAAAATCCACAACACAAAACCAGCCACTGGGAGCTTAACTATCCGCATATCCTTTTCTCTAGAGGGACTCGCTGGTTGGAAAAGAGAAAAATCAACAGAAGCCGCAGTACGTTGGGGCACACACAATGAGAGAAGCCTATTAAAAACAACTTGTGCAGTTTTTGCGGCTTCTCATGTTGTTGTTTTCTTTCCTTTTTTTTTTTGGGAAAACACAGAAAACAGAAAACGCATAAGGCAACTACATAGAAAACACGGGGAAAATCCAAATACAAGCTTGGGAAAACTCTCGCAGAAAATGCAGCATAATTGTTGCCCAAGCATTTTATTGTTTGGTTATGGCAAAGGTTTTTCTTTTTCTTTTTTTTTTGTTTCTGGAAAATCAGTGGCATGCGCGAAGGAGGTTTCTCTATTGATAAGCGCAAGTTATGATTGACTTTTAATTGAAAATAAATGAAGCCCGTTGTTTTGCCTTAATGGCCACGAAACGAAGCGGAAAACTGTAGGGGAACAAGCGGAAAATTGCAAAGTGTAAGGAAAAGTTATTGGAAAAATATAGTGAAGATAAAAGCGGAGCTGGGAAATATGGAAAACTGCTGCTGGAGGTCTTTATTGCGATTTTGTCACTTAAATTTCAAGGTAGTTTTTGCTACAGAAACATATACGATATTATTTGTATTAATATATTTATTTTCTATTTGATTTAATAATTTTCCCCAACATAAAAAAAGGTCTAAGTGGCACTTAAAAGCTTTCCCAGGAAATGCCTCTCCCAAAATCCTGTTTACCATCCAATTAAAAATATATAAAAATTCCATTGAATTATTCCCTAGGCGGCCTTTCAATCCCCAAGTATACAGCGACCTACCTCACGTGTCCTTCTGCCCAGTCACGCCCCCTGTTCCCCCCTCTCGGGGGCCCACTTCTCCCATTCACAGATAGACACAATCAAAAGCGCGTATCTATGACAAGTTCAATATTATAATTTGTTTACGAACTTTCTCCGCCGCAAAATAGGGCTGGAAAAAATCCAAAATAAAGGACGAAATAAGAAGAAAAACACGAAAGCGTAAGAAACGATAAGCAGATATGGCGACACAACTGTGGAAAGGACAACGGCAATAGCAGAGACCGAGTGGAGAGCTGAAGGAAACACAACCCCGCAACGAAACTCAATTTTCATGAAATAAAATCAAATTTAAATAATACAATACGATTGCCAAAAGGACAGGGGGACAGGACAGGCCCTGAAACACCAGCCAGGATAACAAGGACAACAACAACAACAACAGCAACAGCGGGATGAGAAGCCGTGAGCGCGACAAGAGCAACAAGGACATCATCAAGTGTATCGCTGCTTATTTATCTTTATCGCAATTCGTTTTCGCCGCATCTTTTTCCCCGCTGCTGGCGGTGGTGGTGGTGGTGGAATCCTCAATCCTCCAGCGAACGTCTTAGTCCTTTCAGGAGTCCTTTTTGCCTGCTGGCAGGCATACTCTTTTGATGCGGGTTGCTTAGCAGGGGTTACAACGGGGCCCGAGTCAAAGACGACATCAATATTATTGCCATAAGTTTCATATTTGCAGCTTTAGATGCCGTTTAAAATTTCGCTCTCCGCGCTGGCAATGTCCTTGGTCCTTGGACAAAATATGAAACGGAGAAAATGAGGAAAACCTTGCAGGGAAAAAGAGGGAAAAACAGGGAAGCGCTGCTAGAATCTAGGAATTCTGGGGCGCACAGTTTGTTTTTCATTTCGCTGGTGCG
The DNA here is from genome assembly GCA_018904815.1 of Drosophila ogumai. Lineage (NCBI taxonomy): Eukaryota > Metazoa > Arthropoda > Insecta > Diptera > Drosophilidae > Drosophila > Drosophila ogumai. The sequence continues at coordinate 23,750 of JAEIIJ010013573.1, read as the reverse complement.
GTAGGAAAAGCCATCCATTCCGTTTGCCCTCGCTCATGGCTTTCCCTCAATTTTTCCATTTCCCATTTGCCCGCTTTCCCCACATCCCCTTCCCTTCCTCCCCACCATGCATTACTGCGCATAATTTTTTATTGATTTATTTGGTTTATAGCCACGCTGCAAACCTCCTCCTGATGAAATGGAAAAATGTTTGCTGAATTATGTGGATATATGGGGAGAATGTGGGGTGGTCTTTCAAAGGAGAATCAAATGTAGACAAGTGAAAATTTGAAACGATTTACGCGCAATTTACGGAAATTGCAGCAGGGCATATCAAATTGACATCGACGGGGGGTTGATTTCTCTCTTTCCCTCGTTCGCTGGAGAAATTTGAACAGGCAAAGGTACATATGTCTCTCGTAAATGATAAAAAATGTGTGTATAAATGTCTGTGAAAAACTAATACCAGAAATGTCAATGTAAGTGAACAAAATGGAAATGATATTTCCATTAAAAAGCATTTACATAAATGGAAATGAAGGAGGAGCGAAGCTTTATGAACTTTACTATTTTAAAGTGGCTTTATTTAAGAGATTTCTAGAAATTCAAGTTGATATTAAGGCAGAGTCATAACTAGGAGAAATTATTGTATTTAAAAATTACAAGGTGAAACGTTAATGATTATTTTTACCTTAAATAATTTACTATTTTTCCAGGCTTTATTTTAAAAATTATATAGAATGTCTTAATATATTAAATATTCCGTTATTTTATTTACATTTTTCCTATGCATCTCTCGTGCATTTTTCCTTTTTAAAGCAATGCCAAAAGTAAACTGAAAACAATTAAAATTTAAGTCATATTTTCGCTTTCATCGTGCAGAGACTCGACCCTCAGATGTCGCAGAAGAGCTCAAAATGTCATTACTCTGGCGACAATGATCCCATCCTCCAATAGCTTACTCTCCCTGCACTCTGACAATGGCCACGATTTGGGTTCTGGCTTTTCTTTTCGTTTATGTTTTGGACTAGGGCTTCATATCAAAATTGGCTTACCACGCATAAGCAGAGCCAGACTTTCCCCCGGGCAGCTCTGCTCCTCTCTGGCTCCGGGCATTCTTTTGGCCCTGCTTCGCCCCCCTTGTCTCCATCAGGCAATGCACTTCAGAACTCAAGTTGCCGTGATTATCCTGCAATTTCTACTGGCTGGGAGGGGGCGAAGGAGATGACAATGACTGCGTCCTGCTGATGCTGCTGCCACTTAGCACATGAAAAAATATTAGCCAAAACGTGGGAGAAAAGAAAAAAATATTTTGGAATCCCTTTTGGAATTTAATTTTTGCTTTATTATTTTTTAAATATTTTAAGATTCTTTTATTTATTAGATATTTGATATTTGAAGTTGGGTTATACAACTGTTTTCGATACAATTTTAGGCGCAATATTATTCTCAATATACATATTGTAAGCCCCTTTTTCCTTTCGATTAGAAAATGTGGGGAAAATATATTAGAAAAGAAATATATAAAAAATAATATATATTTCCTTCTCTGCTTTTCTCTCAGTGTAAGCACCTTTGGTCTCATCTTGGACTGCGTCGTGGCATTTGACGTCACGGTTACGTGTTGAGGCGTCGGCTTGCCGTGATTATCACCGACTTACGCTTCAATGCCTTCTTGCACCATTTCCATGCCACCGACTTGAGTGTCAAATTTTGGAAGGGTATATAAGACAGGTTTTAGAAATTGTGTAGATAAAAAAATAAAATAAAATCTGGTACATTTAATATGTATATATATATTTTCTTGATATTTCCATGACAGCCTTTATCTTATAGTAACAATAAATATTTTTCCTTACACAAATAAAAATAATGTTAAATAAATTCTTGTTTAATTCATTGTACAACTTTTCTAGAAAATATTGAAAGCCTTGTATAAATGCCCAATTTTCCTATTAAATCGAATGCGAGGTATCTAAGGTATCTAAGACCTGTCCTATCTTCACTTACAACCACCAGGTAGACAGCGCGACTCCTTCTCCTTCTCCCTCCCGAAATAAAAGTCTTTGACGGGGCATCCTTTTGTGTGCAAGTGTGTGTGGAGTCTCCTGGATTTCAGCGTCCTGCGACTGCATTTGTGCCTGTGCATTTTATTTGAATGCAACGCGGAGGCAAGAACCTTAACTGCCAGATGCCGGGGCATCCAGCTACGTGTGTCTCGCTCACTTTGCTTAATTAACGCCACGCCACACGCATAAAGGCCGGGACTTTGACTTTGCCGTTTGCCACTGCCATAGTCATCGCCATCGCCATTGCCACCTTTCCTGCTGCTGCCTTTGAGTGTGTATATTTACCTGTATGTTTGCCAATCATTGCCCCGCTTTCAAAGGCGGACCGAGGCTGTGCAGTGACAATGGCCATACCAATATAGACCGCATCACAACTGTCGCATCACGTTCCGGAGCCGGAGTTGCTTTTCCCAGGGATCTTTCGGGGCTTGGATGGCATCTTCGGGCCACGTTTCGGTGCTCTGGCGGCTGCGTGTTTATACAAACCGAATTTCCACAATGAATTTCCATTGAGAATTGTGTGTTTACCTTTTGCTCTCCTCGTTCATAATTTCGTTTGCATGTTAATTACCTTGATTATTGTGCGGCAGTCGTACGTAGCCTAATACACCTGGGAAAATGCCTGGACATTGCTCGGGATTCGTAATGCCAGAGATGCTGTAGCAGTTGTTGTTGGAAGAGATCTCGGGGTAAGCTAAAGCAAGCATTGAATTTTGTGGCCAACAAAACAATGGAGCCTCTTGGAAAATGTAAATCTTGAGCTGGGGAATTTACACGTACAGTTCGGGGCCCTTAAAATAATTGTTCAACATTTTGTAATGTTTTGTAAGTAATTATAACTAAAGCGTGTTTGAATTGTTTCAAATAATGGTTATAAATTTGGTAATACAAGGTACTAAAACGAAGAGATCATAAAATTCTTTTAAAAATATTTTAAAAACTCTCCAACATTTTTTTCTAAATAATACCTAAGTATTGTATTTGAATTAAAGTAAATAAGGTTATTTATCAGGGAAATACAGGGTTTTAAATACCATAACTTTCTTTAAAAAAATATTTAAAAAACTCTCCAGACATTTTTCTAAGTAAGTAAGGAAGAAACCATTACACCTTCTTTTTTGTATTTAAAAAAAAATATTATTTACCTATTTTGTATAAGACAAGGATAAGGTTTTAACACATTTAAAATCACCTAAATTACAGATGTAAATCTCAGCCCAGACTAAAGCCAAAAATTATTGCTAATTGTTTTGGACAACTTGATTGAGCCCTCACACTCACACGCCCATCAGCAAGTCACATATTAATTAGCTCTAACAAGCCTAAAGGAAACCTAAAGTCCGGCGACCTTTTACCTTTTTTTATCCCCGGGAAAAAATCTGTTCAGGTTCAAGAAAATTGGCTTGACCAGGCCAGAGCCTAGGCGGGGCCCAAGGAAAAGCGAGGAAAACTCAATTAAAAGGCGTCTTTGCTCAGCTGCGAGGAGGGAGCCGCGTGTAATTTTATTTATTTTTGAACAATTTCGTAATCAAAGTCAACCAGGCAAACAATCAACATTACTTTGTGGGCCAACGGCGAAATAAAAGAAAAATAAAAACATTAAATGGGTTCACACGATGAGAAAAAATAGCACCAAATTAATGAAAAGCACAAAATGACAAAACGAACGAGGGAAAAAGTAAAACGAAATTCGAAGCGGACAGGCCGAAAGAAATTAAATTTTCAAATGCAAAAAAGGAGTTCCGGAAAGCCTGAATTTATTTTTAAAAAACAAATTCCAAATGCAAATGCAAATCCGACTGCAAATAAAAAAGAGTGCGCAAAGAGAATTATAAGAATTAAATAAGTAATAAAGAAATCAGGCAAGACTCGGGTAAAAAAAGCCCGAGTTAAAATACAAAAATCATTTGCTTGGCCGCTAACAAAGTTTGTCAGTTTGCCACTTGTCAGATGTCCGACGTCGGTTGTCAGTAAATGTTTATGAGTTAATCAACTTGTAATGACCAAAAGACGGACCAAGGACGGGCCCCGCACTTGACGAAGAAAGGCGACGAAAGGCCCCGGGAAAGTGGGGAAAAACTCGACGCATTCAGAAAGCAAACTGGAGAAAAAAATAAAACTTAATTAGCTTTCATTTAAAGGCAGACAAGAGAGCGCCGCGCGCGGCCAGTGCACAAAAAGCGAGTCCGGCTGCAAATGATGAAAAAACATCAGCATCAGCCTCAGCATCAGCATCAACTTCTGTTGAAACCGAAACAGAAACAGAAACCCAGGCCATGGCAACATTCAGTGGAACGAGCGACAAATAAACAAAAGTAAAAGTTTTTACCCACGTTTTCAGCGGAAATGCGCAATGCGAGCAGTTGTTGCTGTTGCTGTGGCCAAGACAGAGCCCAAGCCGGGCTCGAACCGGGCTCAAAGAGGCCGGCTAAGTGGAAAATGTACAAGACTGGGGGGGAAATGTCATCCAAAAGTTTGTGGCCCCAGCCATTTATGGAATTTTCGGAAGTGGCAGTCAAGCCAAACGAGAAACTACAATCAGGAGTTTTCGTCCATGGCCAGTTTTCACTGTATGCAAATGTGGCGAAAAATACTGGAATATGAAAACTTTTCCAAGAACCATATATAGCGGGTTTATCTAACGAAGTCGGCTATAGTTTCATGACTTTTGTGAATGGCTACACATTGTGTATGGAGGTCTTAAAAGTGTGTCCAAACTTAAGAAGGAGGAAGTATGTATAAGTCTTAAAAAATTTTAGATATAGAAATTTCTTTTTTCTTTTGTCTCTAAAATATATATTTTTATATTTATTTTTCATATTTAATCTTCGGGTTTTAAAAATAGCTAAAGGTTTTGTTTTAAAAATGCTGAAAGTGTTTAATTGAAACAAATTATTATTTACTTTTTCTTTAAAAATATTTATTTCTATTTTAAATCTATGCTGAAAACTGAAATTTATTTCTAAAGAAATTTAAATATATTTATTTTGTGTCAAAAAATATTATAATATATTTATTTTTGTATATTTAAAAGATATAAAAGCTTAGATCATTTCTTTACACCCCACAAAAACCATTTCAGAATCAATTTACAAACAGCTACAAATTGTCTCAAAAGGGTAGCTTTCCTCCCAAATAGAGAAACCAAGGAAAACGCTATCAAGTCCCAAAATCCCTTAATGTGACCTCCACCGTTGCCCCAATTAAGTACTTTAATAACTTGGCCAAAACTCAACGAACAACTGCTAAACCGAAAACTGTCAAGCTGAAATCATATCAAGCAATTTGCAAGCCAAACATCGTGTGCTTCCGGTGTCCCTTTACCTTTACCCAGGGCTCAACCCTACCCACCCACTCCCATATCCCCAATAAAACGTTGAGAAATTTGCAACAAGCGTCGACAATTTGGCCAGGTAACAACATTAAACAGTTAGCATAGTTGCCTGACAGTTGCCCGCCGCCGCCGCAGCCGCCACCTGGCGCAACTTGCCCACTTAAAGAGCTCCTAAAGGTTTTTGACAACAAAGCACAACAATTACTTTTACGAGGTTTTCGGTGGAGCTGGCAGGAGCTCCGTGGAATATCCCTCTGTGTGTGCACACTAATTTCTGCGAAAGATAATCAAGAGTGATAATTATTTTTGTTGGACTTGGGGGGCGTTGCGAACCGCAGCTAACTGCGAGCACCTGCTGTGTGAATTACTTGAGCGGCGACAATAAGTTGGCACCCAAAAGCAACCCCTGAAAGTCACCCACTTCCGCCGCATAGTTGGGGCATTTTCGGTGTCAGTTCTCTGCAGATGATAACATTTTGCCATAACGTTAACAACGGCCGGAGAACGGAGGGGACCTGAGTGGAGTAAGCGTTGCGTTTATTCTCGGTTAGCGGCGAGAGATAGCCGGCCAAAAAGTTTTGTAATTACCTAAAATTTTTCGCAGGGGGTAAATAACTTTGAACCATGAACGGGAACTGAACTATACTGGCTGTGGCTACTGCTGGGCACCTGCCAGTGGCTAGACTGGGTTCTGGGTTCTCGTTATTTTTTTTTTTTCGGGGATCGCGTGACCCCATAAAATGTTCACTAAGTGCGCCCGCACATTTTTGATGTAATTAAAATTTCTGTTTATGTTTTTCCAGTTCTTCGTCTGCCGCAGTTCGAAAATATAATTCCCTGGAAAAAGACACAGAAAATTATTGAAATAAGCATTATGCTTTTATATGTTATACGAGGCGGAGGCATTATTCACGCTGTCGGTGCTTTCTCAAGAATTGTGTGTGCCCATCAAAATTGGTCGAATACTCTCTCGGTTTCTTTTTCTTTTTGTTTTGTTTTGATTTAGCTGGCAATCGATGAAATTTTAAGCCGATTATAAGAATTGTTTGGTTCTGTTTTCCAAGGATATTAAATAGCCCTTCAGGGATGGCAGCCTAATATAAAATTGTAATGTCAATAAAAGCAATTTGAGTTAAGTTGTCTTCCAAGGAAGTGGAATTCAATCTTTTAATAGAGGTTGAAATTGAAAAAAATGAGAGATTGTTATATAAATTATGCAATTTAAAGTAAAATTATGGGAAATATTATACTTAAAATTCATTAATTATTAATTTAGATTTTATCTACACTAACTAGCTCATATATTTCAGCCCCTTTTCTTTACTGACTGACTTCCATTAATTTTTATATATTTAGAATTCCATCTTTTCAATATATATATTTATTTATATTTAATTTAGACTACCTATCTCAGTTTTAAATGTTATTTAAGACTTCTTACTTTCCCAATTAACTTTACATAAATTGTTTCAAAACCATATATATTTTATAAATGTTTTTTAGAGCATTCTCTCGTCGTCATAAAAAATTTTCCCATCCAGACTCTTATTAAACAGTCAAAAGGCACTCATTGCTTCCAATGTAGACGAATTTTATTGCTCACTCCCCCGGGTTCTGGCTACTCCCCTGGCCCCTTCCCTGACTGACCAGCGAGACTCTTCAATCATCAGACTGACTCACAAATGTCCGCAGTCACTTGCTCCGCAGAGAGCACGCGAGGCGCGACAATTAAATTAAAAATAATTAAAAATTATGAAAATGGACAGAAGAACTCGAATTTCAGCTCCATCTTCATTGCCGATGGACGGCGGAGGGTTTGTTGAACCACTATTAAAAGGCCGCGCCCTCCGCTTTGTATGTCCTGACACTTTACATCGACTGCGAGTCCAAGTCAGTGTTTAATGAAAATTTATTCTATGCAATTTGCTGCACAGCGAGGGGGAGTTCCGCAGTTCCACAGTTCCATCGTTCGGATGGTGGGCTTCTCGGTGGTCAGCGACTGCTCCGATTACACAGTCGCCTCGCTTGTCTCGTGTCAATCCAAATGTCTTTTGCCTTAATTAGAATTGCTTGCCGGGAAAGATGGGATAAGGGGGATGAGAAGAAGGTAGTTACACTTTAATAAATATTTTTCAATTGAGAAAATATACACAAGAATGCATATAATAATGTTAGTTACCTTCAGAAACTTTTAAGAAACATGTAGTTTATTTTTTATATTGTCTATTTTATTAATATATTTATTTTTTGTCTGTTTTATTTATATTTTTATCTACTTATTTATTACCTAATTTTCTTAGAAGACTCTCTTTTGTCTCAGTGCCTCTGCAATTCCAAGCGGAAATAATTTTATGCATTGACAGGGTAACTGAAGGGAGGAGGAGGAGTCGTCGCTGGGCGGCTATGTCTCGGCTGCCCTTTGATGCTAAATGTCGCCAGCAAATTGTCGCCCCCATGTGGCGCTGTTTTCTGCAATTAAATGGGCGTGGCACTTAGTTTTGCGGTTGTTCCGTGTGTCGCGCTTTGCGGTTTAAGTCCGCTGCGGATCTGCTCCTCCTCCGACTTGGACGCCGCCTGTTGATCTTATCGCCGCCGCAGACAACGTTTGCAGTTTGCAGCTTGACCGGCAGCAATTGCAATTCCAGCTCCACAATTCTGCTATATTGCTACTCCATATAATACTCTCCTTGCATGTACAATATTATTGATAGAAGGAAGCTCTTCTCGATGCCGTTTTGATGTGGTTCCGCAACCCGCTTGTGGCCAAAGTGTATAGTTACTGACTTGGCGAAGGAGCAGGCTTTGAGGGGACTTGGTTTTCAGTTGTTAAAGGGTTCTCCTGCCCTCTCCAAGACTCGTTGCCAAACATCTTGTCAAGTTGCACAAGTAACTGCATTATTTGCTGATGCTTCCGAAAAATATAACCAAAAAAGGGTTTCCCTTTCGCTTTGAGGAACTCTCTAAAAATGCACAGTTTCAAGTTACTCCATGCATATAGAATTAAATACCTTTGATTGATGTTTAACAAAAAAATATGTAAATAAAAAAAGAAACTTGTCTGGCTAACAAACTAAAAGTTACATAAAATGGCTCAATGCCTGGCAATTAATTTGTATAGAAGGAAACCTTGACTGAAATAGAAATATAAATATAATATTTCAATTTCATTTTATAAAAGAAAAACAAATAGAGCTTTTAATAAAATTTAATACTTCATAATTATGGCAATTATTTTAAAGATAAAGTATTTCAAGTACTGAAGAAAATTAAATTAGACTTTAAATAGCATTTAAAAACATTTTAAATATTTTTAATTACCACAGAAAATTATATTCTCTAGCAAACTGATACCTGAATTTCAAATTAAGGCTAAAATATGAATTAAATGGCTTAAAAGATATTAAACAGCACACATCCTCTGAAATATGAAAGCACGAAAATACTAAAACACATTCGTATTTAAATTAATGAAGTTTTAATGTATTTCGCCTGCAATAAGAACCACAGCCAATGGCTGCCACATGCAGCGCACATTTCAAATTAAACAAATGCATTGACATTTGAGCTATGGCCTCAGTCATTTGAAAGTTTTTAATTTGAACAGCAAACAGCAAACAGCACTAGCCAGCAGCCAGCAGTGGAAACAACAAAGCCAGAACATAAATCAAACAACTGACTGCTGTCGACAATGGCACTGGTACCGCATGCGTTTATGGCCAAGAAGGAGTCGGGGTGGCTGGGATCGGAGAGTCCAGAAATAATTTCACCTTTTGTCCTGGTCCTGGTCCGTTGCCGTTGCCGTTGCCCCTCCGACCGGCACCTCAGCAATTTCGGTGACAACCTGTGGCTGTGCGGCGGAAACATTTGGTCAAGTATACTATATGTGCCATACTTGCTGGCCATGTGCGTTGCATTGCGTGTGTGTGCTTTGGGCCAAGAGAGGAGGGCGTGGTCAGTTTAGAAAATTGACCGTACGACTACTGTTGCTGCTGCTGCTGCTGCTGCTGCCTCGTTATTCAGCGTTATAAATTTGTTAACCGCAACAACCATTTGGTGTAATTATATTGCAATCCGCCTCCCCAGGAAGTTGATTACCATCGCACACACACACACACACACTCATACACAGGACCAAAAGGGGGCATATTAGGACCTGGTTTAAGCCGGACTATTGATTAAATTACATGGCAGGCGCAAAAGGAGCTTTAATTGCCAGGGTTAGCTGCCGCCTTTGCTGCTGGGTTATGGTGAGCTAAATGGGGATAATTACTTAAGTGAGTTTACGGATCGGTGGACCTATTGCTGGGAAACATACTGTGACTATTGATGTGGGAGCAAAGCCACAAAGTGCATATGAATTTAGGTTTTTTCCTATCAGGACTATTTGCTGTCTTGGGAATTATTTTATGTATAAGTTTAATGAAAGTTTTTCGATTGAAATTATATGATAAAGCTTCTTGCTTATTTAATGATAATTAAGTATTTTTTATTAATTTTTTTTTTCAGATATATTAAAATGCTTGAAAGTAATAAAAGGATTTTTTTTAACTATTTTGTATTCTTTAATCATCTATTCAGGCATTGACCCAGTTTCGACTTTATAAAATTTTTTAAAATTATTAAATGTTATTTATATATATTTTTTAATACTCTCCCTACTGCCAAGTATCACCCATTCGTTGCTTTGTCCTTTTTTGTGGCTTTACTTTTCTGTGTTTCTGTGTTGCATTTTCCTTTGGCTGGCCAGTCTGTTGTTTTATTGCATGTTTTATCCGTATTGGAATATTATTTGTATTATTATTGCTGTTGCTGTTGCTGTGGCTGGTCCTGAGTCCTGTGTTTGCTCTTTGTTATTTATGTCCGGCATTAACTGGCTGACTCCTTCGTCCTGCGATGGTTCTGCAACAGACCATCCTTTGAGTCCAACTCTCTTATTGCTATTGTCGGTTGGATAGACGCTCGCAGAGTAAGTATTTTAATTAACCAGGCAGTGGCAGTATTTACATTTAACTGTTTTTTTTTTTTACGGCCTGACTGCAATTATGGGTCCAACCCCCGGTCGCTAACCGAAAAAATACGAAAAAGAGAATCCAAACCGAACTGAACCGCAACTGCAGTGAAGCAGGGCGAGGGATAGCGTACACATGGCCACCTGCAATACATCCAAAGTGCGGGAAATACAATGTTAATTAGGGGAGAAGTGTGTACATATATATGCTTCATGAATTCCAGCTGAAAACAAGTGAGAGGTTTAGATTTTTAGAATAGTTTCATAGCACCGTTGCTCTTTTATAAAAGAGGGAAATATGCATTATTGACATAATTTCTAAATTTCTGTTGCTCTTGAATTTCGCACATTTCTGGGTTTTTTTTTCACAGTCTAGTTTATTTGTCCTCTGCACAGTTTATTATTTTCCTTAGCCTTTGACTTATTTTAAACAATTTGTGTTTAATTTCATTTATTAAAGCTTACTTTACCCATTGTTCAGTCACTCGCGCAGAGCACTCAGTTCTCAGCTGTGCGGGTAATCCGAACCGACCAACAACAACAATTGTCGGCGGCTAACTGGAGGCATCAATTTGTGTGTGCAATGCACTGAAAAATAACTATACTATATACTATATATATATAGAAAAAACTATACTAGATTTAAATTTTATATACTATATAAGTACTTTAAACAAAAAATCGAAATAACTTAAGTCTCTCAACTCAGTTAAAAACTTTTTATAGGTGGGAAATTCAAAATTAGAAATTTTCCAGGATTTCTCTAATCAAGTTATTTTTTAGGGATAATTTAGAACTAATCAATTTCCTTTCTATGTCGTTACCAGTCCTTTGAGAGCCCTGAGAGTTATTAGTTGGCAACATTTATTTTTTTTTTCACTGTTCAGCCATCAGGGGCCGTCATCAGGACACCGCTGACGCTGTAGCTGCTGCGGCTCATCAAGGCTCATGGCTCAAGGCTCACGGCTCGCCAGAATGGCATCCAGGCAGTCAGGCTGTCTGGCACGTAGGGCACCAACACAAAAAGCCGGAGTCCAAAATTGACAGCAACAGGAGCCGTGCTGCTACTGCTGCCGGCGAGTTTTCAAGTGGCCAACCGTCTGGCCCAGCATTTGCATCGCATCCCATGTCGCCGCCAAGCCGCCGAGCCTCCATGTCCCGGTCCCAGTCCCGAACCCATTACCAACCCCGCCAGAAATCCACTCCTTTGGCCTCGGCCACCCCAGCAGTGCAAACATTTTGGCTGTGTACGTGCCATGTCGCTAAAAATCATGGCCCGCATTTCTTGCTCACCGCTCGCCCTTCGTCCTTTTTAAATTCTTTTTTTTTTTATATAAACATCAACCAACCAACCAGCCGGTTTTCGCATATTTATTTGTTTATTGCAGGGAGGCGAGCCGAACCCCTGTGCTGATGATTTTGCTTGGCTGTGAGTTTTTATGCGTTTGCTGATTTATATCAACAGCTATTTAATGTCAATACAAAACGCGCAGGGGGAGCTGGAGTGGGTGGGCGCGTGGGAGGTGTGCGAAAAATAAATCCGCTGCCTACATTTGCGGGCTGGCTGCATTGTGCCAGTGCTGGCCAAGAGCGATTGAAATGCGGCAACGCATTGATTTGCTTTCAGTGTGTTTTGCTATTCAAAGCTTTTGGTTCACCAGATGAATCAGCACTTGAGGTGATTCCACTTGACTGTGGTTACATTTTTATTTTTTTGTTGAAAAAAAAGCCAGTGTTGAACAATTGTGGCTACGCAAATTGAGGGTTCCCTAAGAGGAATAAGTAAAACAAATTTAAGACAAGAGAGGAAGAAAGGACTGCCTAGACTTCAGCGTTACATTCAAGGGTGATTGCCGCAAAATCACTTGACTCCTTAAAAGGAAACAAAATTTAATTATTATATTTTAAATGAATATATATTAAATTAAATTACTTCCAAGGAAACATAATCAAATAATTAAATATAAATTAACAAGAGAGCATAACTTAAAAGTCCTCCCAATATTTCTGTATTATTAATTTTTTACCCGCTTAAATCCTTGAATAACTGACATTCACAAACACAAATTCAATTAGTTCCAATTTTTAATAAAATTCACTCATAAATTAATTACATTTAATATGACACTCTGGCGTTGCCATGACATCTCTTTTTGAATTATGATATATATTCATATTGTAATCTGTGAGTGACTTTTTTAATTCGTTTGCAGCTCACCACGTTTTTTCCGTCCCTGATTAACTGTTTATTATGACAAAAATTTTAATTTGAAAAATTTTTTAGGGGAAGGGTGGCGAGTGTGTCTGCTGAATCAACGGGTGTGTTCACCGCGTGGGCAGACGGCCAAGCGACTCGTTTCGTGGTCAACAGGATGGTCATCCAAAACCATTCCATTAAAAATCTCCGAAACGAGTATGTGTGGATGGCCACTGGCTTTGTCAGGCATTGTCTAGACTTGATTCGAGTGCTGGCGTTGATTTATAATTATTGTTCGAGGGCCCAGCGAGCGAGTGACCAGCTGCCACACCTACCAGACGACAGTCCCCTTTCCATTTTCCATTTCCCGTTTTCCCATTTCCCTGGCTGCCATCCTGGCCTTTGGTCTTTGCCATTCGTCGCACGCTGACTAATAACCAAATTTAATTTCCTCAATTTTTGATTTCCTGCACTCTGCGGTTATGGCAAGGATGGAGGACCAGGACGAGGACCAGCAGCAGGACCAGGACTACGACCACGAGCAAACAGCAGCATATTTTATTATTTTAACACGCGCCAGCATCCAGGATCAGCAGAGAGAATGCTAAATTTTTGGCACGCACAGACAATCGCCCAACTCCCCGGCGAAGAAGGAGCAAAGGGTTAACAGCTGCAGCCACGCCCCACGCCCAGTTAGTCCTGCCATTTGTATGAGTTTGTCAAACCGAAAATATATATAATTTTTTTGTTGTTTATTTTTTGTGGGGTTTTTCTTTTTATTATATATGTGTGTGCGTGTGTGTGTCCCATTGTTTGTTGCCAGAAATCATATTCATAAATAAAATTTGCATTTGGCATTCGGGAGGATGCGCGCATGTGTTGCCAAGGGGCAGGACCAGAGGACCAAAGGACTAGGTCCCATCGCAGGCTAAGAAAATTCGGAATTGAATCGAGAACGAGCAAGGACAACTGCTGCGCCCATATGGGTATGTATTAGTGTGTGCCTGTGTGTGTGCTAACTGCCCGACATTATGGGACAATGGAATGTCCTTTTTAGTTACGTGCCAGGCTAATATATATAAATACGGCTTGCCCCATTCTGACCTGACCTTTCATAATGCTGTCAATTTGTTCGCCTGCCTGCACACACAATGCTTGCATATAAATATATAAAATTCAGACAATATGCAACAATAAACGAACTCCAAATGCTCTAAATGTATTTCATTTTGTCTAAATGTTTTCATATCTAAAGCCACTGTTGAACGTAAATATTGGTTCAATCGGAAAGTTAATATATTCATTTACAAATTTCCATTTCAAATTTCCAAAGATCGGGCCACCTTTTTATGTAAGGGCATCAAATACAACGACCATTTTATACATTTCGAACGATAATAGCCGAATTATGAATATTTTATAGAAATAATAATGGTCGTCGTCCTCGCCTGTTTATGTCTCCGTCGTTAAATTGGATCAAAAATAATAAGGACATAAACTTTAGAATTTCAGCTGGCAGCATCCGAATCAGAATCAGTTATTTCAGAGGTGAGCAGCCATAAGACCATCGCAACCTGTCAGTGCCTGTCATAGGCAGCCACAAATTCACCCACAGTCACCGTTGCCACCGCTACCAATTCCGATACGGGCCCGGGACCGGGTTCGGTGCCGAGGACTCATTCATGTGCAACAGAGTTGATATGAAAACTAAAACATTCAACAGCAAACTAAACAAAAACTATGCAGGCGAAACTGTCGTACGAAGATTTGAGCCAAGTATGTAAGTCCTTTCAAGCCCAACACACACAAAATTTGCCGCGCCAAATGGAACAGTGACATGCCTGCACACAAATGGCATTCGTTATTATCAAAAACTTAAACTGGAAAGTGAACACAGGTTTAGTTTCTTAGAGAGCCATAAAATAAATTTTTGAGGCGACCGATGTGGGGCTTTGTTTGATTAAATTACTAGATTTTGGTGTAGCAGCCGATAATTAATTCTAAAAAATCTTAATTTTAGACCAAATACTTATATTTTTGTAAATAAATATTTGTTTAATCTAGCAAAGCCTAAAGGAATGCCTTGTTGATGTCAAAATCACAATGAAAATAAAATATTGCCTTACAAATACAATTTATTGATTCTTTAACTTAACTTTGTTTGATTAAATAACAAGAATTATGTAATGACTATAACTCTTTTTTTTAGAATAGGTAAAGCAAATGTTTTTTTAAGGCGATAAATAAGTAAATAAAATCTTGTTTTCCTAAATTTTAGGAGAATAAATAAGAGAATGCTTAACTCAACAAGATTTTAATTATGATTAAACTTGTTTTTAAAAAGAGTATAAATAATAAAACAGATAATATTAACTTTTAAACCCTTAATTTGTAAGTAATATATTATTATATAGATTTCTCTTGTAAGACATTTTATACACTGAAAAAAATATAAGAAGAATAATTTGGTATTTGCTAGATCAAACTTAAAACGAATTATAAAACCCAAAATATTCATTCTTCAACCCATTTTCAAGCCAAAAGATATACCTTACCTTGTCCCTTATTCCTTCTTATTGCTTATATTTTTCCCCCAAACCATAACCGCTTGTGGCCCACTGTACTCGCTGCTACTTAGAAGAAGCACAAGCAGCGGAAGCGGAAGCGCGCGGCAGGCAACTCGAAGAACATATCAAAAGTTGTAGCGCGACTTTAATTAAACTTTGCAGCGAACGCGAACAGAGAGCTCAACTGGCGCAGGGAGAGCAGTACTTTTGGCAGTTCTGGCATACGAAGAAACACACACTCGCACACACACATGAACAATACAAGGATTAGGTGGAGCACACAATGACTGTGTCTAGGATGAGGGTAACAATGGCTTAGAAGCTGGAGAGCAGCGCGGAGGCGGCTGTAGGAGCCAGAAGTTGGTGAAGGAGCAGGACTTGCACACACCAGGTGCCACACAATGTCATCGTCGTCATTGTTGTTGTTGTTGGTGTTGTTGCATGCTCGAGTTGTAGTTGTAGTTGTCTGATTTGAAACAAACTGTTGATGGCTTGTGGCAGGCTGAAGGACGGTATGTGGGCCAGAGGGAGAAGGGGCCAGAGGGCAGAGAGCTCGCTCTGTATTAGGGCGACACCCGAGACAGTTAAGGATTAAATAGTAAAATACCACAAATTGCTGAAAATGCCGCAAAGTTTGCTAAAATGTAGTGCCTTCATCTCTGCGTTTCCCCCTCCCTCCCCCGCCGCTATGCTAAACGATGGCTCCTCCTTCGCCATTCGGAGGATGTTGATGGCAGATGAAGTTTCGCCAGGGGTGCTTCGTGCAACAATGTCGCAAGTGCATAAAAAGAATACAAAAGCATAGAATTAGTTGCAATGTGTGCTGCAACTTTTTCGCCTTTATTGTTTCGTGTTTTTTTTTTCTCTCTACTTTTGCTAATGTATGGGAAGGCAGCTGTCAAAGTATAGAGTCCTTTCACTGGAGAACATGCAATGCCAAAAAGAGAAGCCAATTTAAATTAATGAGTTGTTATTAAAGGAAAAGAAAATATCTTTTAAAGAAGGAAAATTAAATATTTAAGAGGTATTTCTATTAGTAATAGTCTTTTCATATGGTAGAAAATATATTTTTCTTAAATTTGTTGCAAATATAATTTAATACCATCATTTGTGTCCTTTAAATTCTCACATCCCTCTTATCCTTCTATTTGTGTCGATTTTTCCAGTAAGCATTAACTCACCACTGGAATTATAAGCCCTCAAAATATGGCGAAACCTTAATGGAAATTGTTGCCAAAGGAATTTCCTGTTTGGGTATCTGTTGCCAGCTCAGTCGTCTAAGCCACATCGGCATCTGCTCAAGACACGGGGCAAGTTTGACGAGCTGCATCCGCGCCTCAGCGTCTTGGTCTTGGTTTTGGTTTTAGTCTCGCTCTCGGAAGCCTGGCAGCACCTCATTGCGTGCTAAATGGTTTCACGCCGCAAAATTGCACCCAGACATTGGAGGATGAGGAGCACTAACACTTGAACCCACACATAAAGGCAGCAAGACAAACTGCTGTTGGGTTAGTTGAGGAGCTCAGGACGAAGGACGAAGGGTAGCTGGATTTCATCTTAGAGCTTTGGTGTCTTTTTTGTATTTCTTCATAAGCAAACATTTTCTCAAGAAACTAACAAAAGGTGGCAATGGGTGGGATTTATACAATTTTAAATCCGGGATTTATAAAAATCGATATTGAATTATTGAAGAACTGAATGCTTTAAACTGACAGCTTTTCTCTTTTTTTAATTAAGAATATATGAAAATTTACTGAAATTTACAAAATCACAGCCTACTTTTAGAAGCCTTTTTAAATGATTTCAAAAACAGTTTCCCTGCCTTATAAAGGCAGCAAGGCATGTAAACTATATTTTCCTCCATGAAATCTAGCTCAATCTGTAAGCTCCTCCCACAACTTCTATTTAAAAATGGAACTGGGTCCAACTGGGAGCCCGGTAATTGATAGCTCGTTCCTCCTGGAGAACCCTGAATCCATTGAATATTCACGAACCGTTACGCACGGCAGGTGACCCAAATAGAATGCACCTTTCAGACGCTGTGCCACCACCGCCATTTTGCCAGTGGGATACGGAACACCGGGTCCTTTCATGGATTCTAGGATCCATGTATCCTGTATCCTCGGATCCCTGTGTCCCCGGATCAAACCATCACATTTGCATGCAACATTTAACCGAGGCGCTGAGAGTACGAAAAGCTTTCCGAGAAACACTAAAGGCAAAGGCACAAAGACAACGACAACGGCAATTAATTATGCCATTCTTTCGGCAAGATTTGTGTATCTGCGACTAGGGGACTTTATGGACGATATGGGAGCGCCAGTGGAGGATGCCAAACTAGCCAAAAACTCATTAAGATCTTACGCTCGGCTCGGCTGCGCCCTCAAGTAGGCAACATGCAGAAACCGAGACTGAAACTGAAACTGCAACCAAAACATTCTCGCTCGCTGCTGCTGCATGGGGAGCAGCATCCCCATGCAAAAACGCAACTCAAAAAGAAAACTTCATTTTAATTGTTTTCGAGCTGAGCCACTTGACTTGTACGGCGTAACCCTCCTTTTAATAAATAAAATTTGCGAGAGCGCTCAGCTCAGTGTGACGACGAGGATGCCGGGTGTGTGCTGTGTGTGTGTGCTGTGTGTGTGTGCCGAGCAACAAAGTCAACGGCAGAGTTTAATGGAGTGCATTCTACGGAGGGGGGACTGGGTCTGGCTCTGGGAATTGGGTATGCTTCGAGGACTGGAGCTCGGCGGGAGTGCAGGAGTTGCTACTGCTGCTGCGAAATGGCGGCAAAGGATCAAGTTGCCAGTTGCGAGCGAGTGCAGCGGCACCAGGGAAAAGGACTGGGGACCAACAGAAAACAAAAAAGGCAAAAAGCAAAACAAAAACAAAAACAAAGATTCAGAAAATGTTATAATTGGCAGGTCGAATCGAAAGTGCTCTTTGTTAGGGAAAAATATAACTAGAAAGGCGATGTTTTGACTTGAAATATATCTGCGGATTTACTAGGATTTTTAAAACCCTTAAAAATATGTATTTGTAGGTACAAAATAGAGTATATTTTGGTTTTCTTATTATATAGATTTATTTTATTATTTTAGACATATTTTTAAGGGCTTTAACGTCCCGATAGATTTATTTATTTGTTTTTTATTTATTTAATAATATACTTATACTTCCTTAGACTTACTTCATCCTATTTTTTATTTGTTTTTATAGTCTTGACAGAATATAATTTTCTTTATTTATATTATTATAAGTAAAAATATATTTTAACTAACAAAAAGCGAAAGCAATTGAGTTTTAGAAGTAACTATTACATTTTTGCAAAGCTAAAAACGAGTCACTAATTATCATAAGTCTTATAATGTTACAAAATATTTAAAAATTATAAATCAAAGACAGTAATGAATGTAACTTAATTCTAGAAAATACTAATTTCTCTCCATTTTAAACTATTTAGCTTTGCTTACATCTATGAATGTCTTAGTTGAAACTCTTGAAACTTCTGCAGAATTCCCCCACTCACAATGTAACCCTAGATAGAGCATACCCACAATTGCAGGGTATCCGTAACAATGTTGTCGTATTGCCGACTTGGCCCGGCATCGTTATTTTACGCTTAGCGTGGCGCGAGCGCATAAATTTTTGAAATTAAAAGCGGCAAAGAAAACATGAACCCAGGCAGGCATGGCCTGTCCTTGTTGTTGTCGCGCTTTGTTGGTCCCCTCCCCGCCCTCCCCTCCTGCTCCTTGCAAAGGGGCACCGAGAGTCCTGTGAGCGCAGGAGTCAGGCAAACACTCCAAGTCTCGCTTCCGGCTGCCATGGCGTATACTTGATGCGACTGTTGCTCCTGTTTTCGGGCCGCGTCGCGTTCGTTGCACTCAATTTTGAAGCGTTAAGTTGCGCATAAATTTAAATGCAGGCTCCCCCCCGTTCGCATAACAATGCGAGCTTAGGTCCTGTGATTGCCGGCAATGCGATTCGAGCAATTAATATTTTTGCGAGTCTTGCAAGAGGCATTTTGATTTAGTAAACAAATTCCACAACGCTGAGACCATAAACAACAACTTTTAGCAGGGCAATAAACATAGAAACTCACTTAGAGATTCCATTTGAAATTTAAATTCCTGCTTTTAGACAACATCATTGTGTGTGTGTATGTGTTTACTTTCTAGCAGAGACTCTCCAAGGTCTGTACTAAAATCTTACCATGACAATGTCTCTGATTTGGAGCTCTCATCTTTTGTTAAAGGCTAATATAAACCTTAATCAGAGGCCCATAAAGCCCAAGTGGATGTAGCGCTCGAAATGGCAGCGAACAGCAATTAATACGAGTTTATTTCGCCACTTAAAACCGAATTTAAATTCATTTAATATCGCTCATTAGGCGTGTGCGCGAGAAGTGTGTGTGTCCAAACACTAAACATGACCCATGGCCTTATCTGCCTCTAATATATAACATATATCTATTACAAAACTAAACTGTTGTGCCGGGGCAAAGTTTTTGGGGGAATCATATATATTTTAGAGAGAGTTGCAGGCGACAAACATTTTTGTGCAGTTATGCAAAAATGTTTGTAGTTAATTGCGCATAATTTATATGCTGCATGCCGCATAATTTATTACTGCAGCTTATTAGCTCTGGCCGAGAGCGGGCGGCGGCGGCGTCGAGTCACTTAAATGTGAAATAAAATAAATGACAATAAATATTATTGCTCAGCAGTTGTGTGTCTGTGTGTGGGTCCGTGTGTGGAAGCCAAAAATCTGCTGACGCTTGCACTTTCTTGTTGTCTGTTGAAAATTTAATGGATTTATGGGAATGACAAAAAGCCAGACTCCCCCAGACCACTCCCCCAGATCTACTTTCTCTAAAGCAAGTTGATTAAAATCCGAAACACCAGACAACAAAATCCTTAGTTATCCCCACTTGTCTTTAGTTGGTTTGTCCCGTTTTGGGTATGTGAAGTTGGCTGTCCTCATCTTGACCATTTTTCATGTTCGGTTAAGGCCAATAAGCAGCTCTTTTGGCTTTTCAAATGGTTTTGATTTGGATAAAGTTGATAATTTGTGTAGATTCAAGACAAAAGATATTCTATAAGTGTCTTAAAATTTTTTTTTAAATGTAGTTGTATTCTTTTGTGGTTTAAAAACTCTCAAGAGTCTTGGCAGGATTTATTTTTAACACAAAAAAGCTTTTGGAGCTAAGGAAAAATTAATAATAATTAAAATAGTAAGAAATATAGACGAGTTTTCTGTTAATATTAAAGATATTAGGCAACTTTAAGTCTAAAAAGTATTAAAAATATTTAATTTTAAACAAATTATTGTTTGAAAGGAATGCATTGCATTTGGTTTGAAAAATAATTAAAATAATATAAAAATTTTAAGAAATGTAAAAAAGTTTAAAGCATTATACATAAATCATCCTTTAAAAATTCCTTCTAAATATTTAAAATTTTTTATAAGCTTCTAAAAGCCATCTTTAACTTTTAATTTATGAAATTCTATTAACTGGGCTCTTGATTTATTTTTCAGAGCCTGAACTTACCCCCTAGTTGCGGTAATGAGCCTGAAAGTGAACCAGTGGCCACTGCCCAGCCTCCTGCTCTTATTTTCTGGGCCTGCTCCTCCTCCTGCTGCTGCTGCTGCTGCTGTTGATGCCGCTGTAGTTCCGCTGTGCCAGTCGTTGAGTTGTGGTTTATGCCCACGGAGATATGGCACAGCCAACATATGGGGCATAAATACTATATATGGGTAGAGTGTGCGTCTCTCCTCCTGGTTCCTATGCTCCTCCGGCTGCTGCTAGTCCTGATCCTGCTCCTGCTCCTGCTTCTGTTTCTGTTGTTGCTCCTAACTCTGATGGCATGGGGTCAGTTGCTTCCGGTGCTGTTTGGTATCTGGTGTGTGTGTGTGTGAGAGTCCTGGTGAGTGTGGCAATAAAACACATGAATGAGGCGAATGTTGGCTGTCGGAATGCCAGAGGGTGAGAGTGTGCCATAGCCACTGCCACTGACACTGCCATCGACTGGTGCTGCAATGGACCGACAGCTACCAATATTAGCAATGAGCACCAATGACAACAATGGACCAAATGTTCGCACTGCAATGCCAACTGGTTTAAAAAAGGTACTGGAAAAAAACAGTTTTTGAATTTATTTAAATTTATTTGGAACTTAAAATGCCGGAAAAACATTTAGATCTTAGCTGCAGGACATTATAATTACCCCTTTTTTTTATATAAAAATATTTTTTATATTTCTTAGAAGTATTTAATATTTTTATTTTATTTTAGGCAAGTTTGGAACCTTTAATATTAATAATGCCGCTGGGATAGCTATTTATTAGAAAAATATTTGAGCTTCTTTCAGTTTATAAATTAAACGTACCTTTAATTCCTTTCTTATTTAATGTACTTATCGGTAACTATATCGATTCTTTAAATGTAGTTTAAATTTAAATTTAATTCTATAAATTTATTTGGAGTAGAAAATGATATTTTCTCAACCCTTTCTAGCAGTGCCCAAAAGAAACGCGTCCACATTTTGTACTATGTGTGGTGGCCCAATCGAATCCTTTGCCACTGCACATTGGTTAGAGTTCAAATAAAAAAAAATTGAGTTCCAAGTATAATGAGCATTGGGTCCTGCCCCGCTCCCTCCTTCCCATGAACCCTCCTCCGCTGCGATATCTGACCACCAACTGACCAGTTTACAGTCCAACTGAACCGAACCGAACCGAACTGAACTGAACTGAAAGTGGCGCGGCGTAATGAGCAGATGCTTTGACAGTTTGCTGCTGCCGCGGGGCATAAACTTTTGGCAGCCACTGTGCGTGATTTATGGCCGGCAGCGACACATCGACGAGCATTATGGATGGCGCATTTTTTGTATGGTTATCAAACGGTTTGAACTGTGCAGAATCGATGCTCCGACTACTGTAAAGTATCCAGATTTATAGGCAGAGCTATAAAATAATTAGCTGGGCCTCCAATTAAACCGTAAATTCCTTTTATCTGAAAGCCACAAGAGCCTGCGGCTTAAGTTGCTCGCTGCCAAAATGGGGAAACTTTAATTGAAATGTGAAATGAAAGGGTAGAGGGGTTCTTCTTTTTTTTAAGCCGTTGCCTGGCAACTTTACCCCCCATTAATAGACATGCCGCAGTTTATGTCCTTGAACTTAGCCATTTTGGAAGCCATGAAGCCGCACCACCACCGCACCGAGAAGCCAGACAGTTGTTGGTGGCGAAAAGTTCGCACAATGGCCACGGAGACGCATTGTAGCGCATAATTAGCTCGATGAATAAAAAGCAAAGGAAAACCAAAGCCAGAAAACGAAAAATGACGGAGAAAAAAGGCTGAAAGGGAGAGGAGAAATAATAGAGAAAGCCCTTAGCAAAACAAAAAATAAATCCGAGGAGCTTTCTCTCTCCGAGTCTCCCTTGAATTTCCCGGCACTTTCTTGGGTGTGTATGCTTTCCCGAATTGAAGATTTACTCTAGAAATTAATTTCCCCCCACAAACAAAACTAAACAAACTTCCCGTGGAAAATTAATGCACAAAACAAATTTCCATCACAGCCAGGAATTGATTTGCATAATGCCGCGCGCGAGAGTTGCTTTAAATCGTAGCTGCCGTATAAAATTACTTTGTTCTCGGACTCCGGAGTGTTGAAATTTCGGTGTCTCTGCGTTGTAATTTCCAGGCAGGTCACACAACATTTTTAATGATGCGATTTTTTGGGCTGTAATTGAATTGACAGCAGACGAAACGAGGCATTGGTCTTGTATTATTACCAGGACATCGAGGGAACTGAAGCTCTAGCCGGTGACAGTTGGAATGGCAACTCTTGGCGGGCAGCTAAACGTGCACAGCCTGTGTCATGACGTCTATTTTGCATTTTATCTGCTCACGCACACTCACACTCACTCACACACACTTATACACTCGCACACCAACGCATCAAGAACATGGCCGCGTGGCAAAATGGCGTCGTCTGTAATAAATTACGTATACGCAGCGTGGCGCTGCAGGAGACCCCGGGAAATACGCGGATGCGAAACCAAACCGAGCCCAGTAAACCCCAAAAACCCAATGCCCTCTGCCTTAACTCGAGCCCCTTACCCCTCACTCATTCCGAAATGCCAACGGCAGGCAGGCGGCATCAACCAATTGGGAATGGAAATGGCAATGGAAATGGTCATGTGAATGACAATGGTCATGTCAATTGGTTTGGGCCTTCTGGTTGAGTTCCCGTCTAGGTGGTATGACCGAAAAATTTGGCCCATCGTCAGGCATTTCATTGTTATTCTAATTCCTTGCTGCCGCGCTGCAATTCTCTCGCCCCGCGGACTGCGTTTAATTGCAAAAGGGCCAACAATTGGGTAACTAGGCCGTTTTCCGCTTTGTCCCCCAGCTGGAAAATTTCCACTAAGCAAAGCAGATAGCCAGCGGTAATGGACCTGATTGATGGTTAGACGAATGAATGGCACACACATTAGTGGAGGTTGTAAGGAGGAGATATGGTTGAAAATCGTATAAAAAAAGGCTTGTATCACTACACCGTAGGAGTAAGAGGTGTGTCCATAATTAAATAGATT
>JAEIIJ010013570.1:0-10107 GCA_018904815.1 Drosophila ogumai | reverse complement strand
TCAAATATTAAGCTAAGAATTTTTATTGAACAAAATAATGCATTGTTACAAATAATTGTTTTATTTTATAATAAATAATAAATTCAATTTTTCTTTTATAATGTATCTAACTGTTATAGTATTAAATTTATTGTTTACAGAGGCAAATAGTAAATAAAAATAATGAAATAATAAATTTAATGTGTCTCTTAAAAAAAATCCAACACATCTCTTAACTATATTGGATATTGGCTATAATTAGAACTGAAATAAATAAAACAAATAATTTTTGGCTATTAATCTCTCTTAAAACTCATATATGATATTTAAAATATAAATATAGCTCTTTACCAAAACTCCTATAAATCTGCTTATTCATCCCCATTTTTTTGCCGTGTTTCGCATTTCATTTTCGATTTCAACTCCATTCAGTAAGCTTTTACAGCCAAATAGATATACACGCAAATTTATGGCCGCACACATCTGTATGTACATTTATAATGTGACTAATTTGCGATCTCTTGGTTTTCCGAAACCAAAACTAAATCTAAATCCACATCCAAATCCACATTCAAGACTCATCCCATCCATTCCATTCCGTTCGAATCTCGAATTCAATCTTCTATTCGAATCCGCTAATCAGGTTTCTGGCCCCAAATTGATTTCATTTTCATATTTCAATTTCGAAAGACGAAAGACGGTAGCCGGAGCTCTGTCGAAAATGCAAAATCAGTAAGACCAGTAGTCGCGACATGATATAAATTAACTGTTTTGACTTTGTGAAATGAAATGCGGCCTCTTTGAAATTCCGATTCGAAAAGCCGAATATATCCAAGAGCCAAATCGATTTCTTACACACAAAAAAAACTACTACGAGCTACGAAACACTAAAGAAAAAAAAAAAACACAACAAAATACCATTCAAAGTGGCTCGGCTCCGAGTTGTTTATCTCGTTAGAGTTGCCAGCGCGCCGATTTCTTTTCGGCTTAAATGGTTTATGTGCGTTTGCAACCAGTTTTATGGACATCGCCTCCGCAGGCTGACGGAGCGGCGGCCTGATTATATATTGATGCCGCTCAGCCACTCCGCCACGCCGCTGGATGCCGATCCCGGGCCCGGGCCCAGGCCCAAACCCGATGCCGCCTTTCCAGCGTTTAGGTGGGTTGTGGCCGGCGCCTTTGAAGCATCTCGTTTACCACGTGCCGTGGCATGAAGCCACTCCCTCCACCCCTCGGCTTACGAGGCTGCCGGCCAGAGTCAAATTTTAAAAGAAGAGCGTTGTATTCTTCTTAGTTTTCTTTGTTTTTTTTTAATATTACTAAGGGTTTTTTCAGGAACACATTAATGGGTAATGGGGTAATTGGTAATGGGTAATTAATTTATTATTTTAAGATTTTTTATCTAACTATTATAAACTTATTTGAATTTCTGAAATAAATACAACCATCTGTCATTTAAAGAGACTTTAAAATGTTAAGATTCTTTAAGAAATTATTTGAACTTTGAAGAAATACTTATAAAATTAAATAAATAGTACAAAAAAGATTCATTAAACAGATTAACATTAAAATCATTATTAAATAGATTAACCTAATGATTTACTATAAAAAAACCCCCAAACTTTTCAAATAAATTCCCCTTTTTTTCGTAATTTTACAATGACATCTACCCACTCTTTCCGGATCTTTAAAACTGATAATTATAATCGGTTTGGTCCCATCACAAATAGCTTACAGACAAGCCAAAATCACCATCGTCACCGATTCTCTCCCCCCACATGATCCAATCAAATCGGCGACACACAGACCCCCATTTGAATTAATAAACAAAAATGTTCATAAATAAATATATATTTTATAAATGTTTATTTATATTGTTTAGTATATGCGCTGCGTCTAACAAAGATTCCGCAGCCAGTTTTCAAGTCGAGTAGCGATTTTAACGATTTTAATGATGTGCTCAACGTTTTATGATTTAATTATGCCGTTTGTTGTTGTCTTTATCGTTTGTTATCTTCGCCTGTTTTTTTTTTCTTTTCTGTCTCAGCCTTTTATCGGTCTCAGTTATTAATATATGCCCCATATTGAAGCTGGCTCGGCTATTTATTGAGCCTTAATTATGTGCGATTTAAATTCTTAATGAATGCCGCTTTTGGCCAACTCCGACGCCAATCATCCACCAGTAGCCTCCTGCCTCCCAATGGCTGAAGCTGAACGTAGGCGCGCATGTGCCGATGATTTAAATGATAACGAATTGAGATATCTGCATAATGCCACCGATTTGTGCGGGTGGCAGCTGCTGGATGAGGCGCCAGCATGACGACGAGCCAAGCCACTTGGCGAGTCTCTCTAGTCGGGATGTGCAAATCGCTAAATTCCACAAACAAAAATTTGGCAGTGGCAGGCGATTAAATTTCAAAGTTGACATTTGTGGACTGAGAGAGTGAAATTAAGTCTTGGTTAAAAGAGAAATGGTATTTTTTGCATAAATATTTAGTAATACCTGCTGATCCTCGCCCTGTTGAATAATTTCTTAATGGTATATATTTTTATGAAATTAAATTAATTTAAAACATTTCAGAGTTTATTACTATTAGAATTAAAATTTTATAATCCTTGGGATCCTAAAAATATATTTCTAATTTTTTGTCATCTTTACAATTGTGAGAAAGTATATAATTTAATCTTTTCTATGTTGTGTTACGACATCATTGCATATTCTATTTTAAAGCAAAAAAAGAACTTCGACTAAAATAATTATAATGGTTTTTCATATTACCTTTATATTTTGTAACTTCGTGGCGTCTGAAATATATATTTATAATTTTCTTTTAATGTATAACAAATATGGTAGATGATTCATTCATTAATCTTCTCTAAATTGTATGAGGTATTCAGTGCATATTTCATTATGTAATTGCACACTTTTAAATAAGATAGAATTAAGTAAAAGCTGAGTATCTAAGCATGTGCATTTTCCTATCGACTTGTATACTGCTTGGAAACTTTAAACTATATCTATAATTTTTCGAACTATTTTATAATATCATAATGGTATATTTTTTTAATATTTGTCCTTTAAAGCAGTCAAAAATGGTATAAAATTTAAATAATTCTGCATTTTAATTAACCTTTCCATTTTATATACTTAAAATTATGCCTAAAAATATATGAAATATTTTTCTTAAAATTTAAAATCTATGGTTAATAATTATTAATTAAAGGTATCCTAAAGACTGATTTCCCTGCAGAGTAACCTCTATTACTGCCATTTCTTCGTTCACTAAGTTCCATTGTCAGTCATGAATTGGATCCTTTTTTGATGACAACAAAGTCGCTCGGTTCTTTATCTGCGGAGTGATTTTTTCGGCATATGAAAGCGGGAATAGCAGTTGGTTTTTCGGTTATTTTTTTCTTGTGAGATGGAAGTGAGGTACTGGGACACATGTAGGTTGCGTTTCGTGGCTTAGAATCAAAGTCGGATCAGCGCAAATCCCTGTGATCTCCGACGATTGCTCTTTGCCGGCGTCGCTGCTGCTATTGCTGCTGCTGCTGCTGCTGCTACCTCTGCTCTGCCGCTGTTGGCGTCGACTTTGGCGTCGCTGCCGCGGCCTCTGCTCTGCCTCTGCCGCTGTCGGTTGAACACTTTGATGTCCTAATTGGTTTATTACTTTGTCGGCATCTCGAGTCTTCTTTGTGTTGCTGCTTTTTTTCTCTCAATCTATCCAGCTCGGTATTCCCCTCTCTCTCTTTGCACAGAGAGAAATTGGGGTAGATTTTGTAAAAGCAGAATAATTTTTAGAGGATCAATTAAATATTTAAATATTGAATTTATTATTTTAAAAAGAATTCCTGTTATCAAGATTGGAAAAATAAAACAAAAGTAAAAAAGATTTATTCATATTAAATTCTAAATAATTCAAAAATAATTCTTATATATAATTTTTAATAATAATATGATACAAAAATGTAGTAAAATTCGTCTTGATTATAAATATAATTGAAAATTACAAAATTTAGAATAAAAACTATAATCAAATTAAACATCATGTGTATTTTTCAGTGCCTCTTCTTGTTGTTGTTAAATTCTGTTGTATGCCGTTGCCAGTTTTATTTATTTCTTTATTTCTCTGGATTTTCATGCTGCCATGCAGCCATGGCCACGGACTCTCCTGCCTCCGACTTGAGATACAACCGCGGCTCCAACTTGAGCCCCAAATGGAGCTCGACGAGTGAGCACGCGCACACAGAACGGAACGATGGTCGATGGGCCCCGCGGGTCCAGAACAGGAAAACGATCTCTGCTGCTCCGAGACCCCCCTCTGAAAACCCACCCCTCCTACACCGCGCCTCTGTTAACAATGTTGCCGCGTGTGCGCTCAATCAACATGTTGCGATATCAGCGCAATTTGTCATTTTATAAACATCGCCGCAGCGAGCGGCTTCGTTTTCGTCTTCGTCTTGATCTTGGCCTCTTCGGGGCGATCAGAAGCTGGAGTGTAGCCAGAACATCACAATGGCCAACTACCAGGAAACCGTTTCCCGAAATGGAATCTCCCATCGCATCTCACACAGTTCGCTGTGCGGTGGTCCTGTGTGAAGTTTGCCGTATTCAAAGCACAAGAAAACTCAATCAAGGGCCTCGTAAATCTTGGCACAATTTGATGAGTGCACAGTGGGAGACAATGGCATGGGCCATGGACCATGACCCGGGCACAGTGGGACAGAAGCTAAGGGTTTTTGGAGGAATTTAAAAGCAGGGAAAATTATATAAAATTGACTACTTAGTAAGTAGTAGTACTTACGAATTTATAGCATCGCAGGTTTAAGTACATTTTATAAATATATATTTTGTTCATAAATTAATGTATTTAAAATATATTAAAAAGCAAATATATTTTATTTATATTTGAGAGGTAGTTTTGAAATTGTATATATTGTATAAGCTGGAAAATATTATTAAGAAATCACAAAATCATATTAAATCTAATGATTTCTAAAAAGTTTAATTTAGAAAATATATTTCACTTATTCCTAGCAGAACTCCAAGTAAGTTCACTGACAGGACTCTGCTTTTTCCTGTTATTTCTATCTTTGTATTTTGGCTTTTTTATTAAATATTTTAAAATTATTCTATCTACTTTATATTCTCGAACATAACATATAATATTTAAAAATATATTTTTAAGCCACACCCCCTAGCATTTTATTCCCACGTCCTACCGTATCTTAGCCCACTGTGCTGCCCCGTAAGTGGTCCTGCATTTCTCGGCTTATTGATTATGGCCGACGCATCGGCGCATCCATTTCCATTTCCGATTCCAACGAGTCATCATGCAGAAGTGGTTCTGAGGCTGCTGGTACCGATGCACCCCCAGATGGGCGATGCTGCGACGGACAGTGAGTGAGGATTCAATCCGAGTTATGATCGCTCGCCGTGTGTGGCGAATGTTTTGACATTTCGGGGCTCGAAAATGGGAATTCCGCCTAAATTTGAAACATCAAAAGTGTGCGCGGCTGATCTGTTCATCTACTGATCTCCAGAGCCTCTCCGATCCGATCCGATCCGGGCATTATTGATCGCCTGTGTCCCGCTGTTGTGATCCGCACGCAGCGGGCGGCAGAGGGACAGAGGGCCTTACAACAATGGCCGCACTGTATCGTCGCGCGGCGGACCTTTTGAAGGTCCTTTTGGCCAAAGTTCTCCCATGAAGTCGAACACACACGCCGCCAGCATATGCAAAACACAATGAAGTTCTTTGAAGCGCGTCGCCGTCGTCGTCGTATTTCTTGCAGGTAAGCGACAATTATTTATCTTACAAATTTACCTGAAATTAAATACTTTCGTTTGACGGCGATGCAATGCAGCTCAGCTACACACAAAAGGCGACAAATTCCCCTTTTTGCCCAACCTTCGAATGTGTGTGTGTGTCGTGTTTTCATTTTTTTGTCTTTAATCAGCGGCTGTTGCTTTGATCACCTCACCTCGGCATCTCGCCACTGCCATCGCAGCACCACCTGACAAGGTGCTACGTTTAAGTCCCTCCCTGCCCACATACCTACACACACACACTCGAACCTACCTGCACCGAAGGTGTGACAAGTCAGCGGATTTGCGTGTTGCTTCTTGCGAAATATTTAAAATGCAAGATTATCGCCCAAAAAGGCTCGCTCGCCGCACTTAATCCTGCCGCTTTTGCGGGCTAAAATTTCAACGGGTCCCGGCGAATGCTTATAGGCACTGAGAGAAACCGGGGTAGTTATAGGTGAAAGTTTAAATTGTATATTAAATATATATTTTTAATTTGACAGAAAGCAGTCAATAAACCCCTCTTTTATATAAATAAATCTTTAATTTATTTATGGTTTATGATTGCAGTGAGGTCACATTTCCCTCTTACTTTTTAAGCTCTCCTGGTCACATTTTTCTTTTAATTTTTTAATAGGCTCTTTAATTAATTCTGCCAATCTGTATGAATTTATTTTATCATAGGAAAAAATAAGAAATTAAAAAATAAAATTAGTGTAATAAAAAAATAAGATACGAAATTATTGTTGGAAATTATATGGTCACCTTGCTAGTTTTTTTATAATATATTATACACTTATATACTTTGTTCTTTTTATAATTTCAACAAATTTCTATATTAATCAACCTAATCATATATTATCCCAAATTTTATCCTGTAATAATTTACCTTAATTTTTTTTCTCCAAGTGCACAATTTCATGCCGTTTTTGATCTTGCCGTGCTCTCAACTAATTAGCAATGGAAGGTTGGTGGGGAAAGCCACAGAAAAAGAGTGCAGAGAGAGCGCGGTGATCATAAGAACAAAACAATTTCGATTAAAGCAAAATCCACCGACAACTAATTCAATCCAATCCAATCATAATCGCGCAATCATAATTACAACAATCTTCCCAACGAATATCCCAGATGCAGACCCAGTCCCAGTCCGAGTTACAGTCACATTCTCCAACCCAATCCCAGAGACCTAACGGAGATCAGCCGACCGACGGACGGATCTTACCCGGAATTCTATGGCGGCCTGAACCAACAACCACAGAAGCAACAGCAGCAGCAGCAGCAGCAGCGGCAACACTAATAACGTCAATAACAACAGGTTGCCGGGACACTGCCTCAAGTGCTTCGTGGCCCAGACAAACGTTAAGATTGTAATAACCATGTTAAAAGCAATTTACGTTTAAAGTGCTACCGTGATACGCTGCCGATGCGTTTCTTGATTAAGAACGAGGGAATGCTGGACGAAAAGGAAGAGGAACAGGAGCTGGACCCGAGCGGGACTCGCATTTATTTGGCGGCAAAAGTTGTTTTTACTCTACCCATTAATTTTACTCGAAAAGGTATATCGTATTTGACTAAAAGAAGGAAATATTTTTGATTTTAAAATAGAACAAATAGCAAGGTCTCGGGGAAAATTGTGAAAATTATTTATCTTATTTATTTACTATAAATAAATTTGTTTAGATATTTTCTATGTTCGCCTAAAATTGTAAATCAATCCAACAAGCGCTTTGATCACAAGAGCGATTTTAGTTTCTCGCTAAAAAGCTTCCTTTATGCAGAACCCAAAAAGTATGCTATGATTATTAAGAACAAAGGTATTCTGTGTTCGTAAGACTGGACTTAACATTCCTTTTTTTATTTCATGTTTTCTTTTTTTTGTGGATTCCTTTGGGAACTTTCCTTTCATATTCACAGTCCACTTAACACGCGCGTCGCACAATGCGCCTCAAAACACAAATGAGCAGAGCTTTGCGCATGCGTTGCTGCCGCTGTTGCTGCTGCTGCTGCTGCTGATGATGTTGCTGCTGCCCCAACGGTGGCGACGGTAACCTCAGAAAATCTGTGCTGACGGCACGCTTTGATGTTGGGAATGGCGTGTGCCCCAATGCAGAGATTTTCGCTTTGTTGTTTCGCCGACTGCGACTTCGTCTACGTCTTCGTCTTCTTGGCCAGCCAGCAACAACGACATCATCGCCATGCAACAGCAATTTGCCGCCAAGTGGACCGCAGCAGCAGCAGCAGCAGCAAGAACAACATCAACGGGGAGAGCATGAAACTTGGAGCGTGCAATGCGAGAGAGTGCCACCAGAAAGTTGTTGCCACTTTGGCCAAGTTAAAAACAAATTCTGCATTCTCTGAAAGGCTTTAGAAAAAGGCCAAGAGTTGACCATTTGAAAAGGTAGGTTGGATGGGTCTACAACATTTTGAATTACATTTTAGTAAAGTAAGAATTCAAATCGTAATTAAATCTTAAAATATCTTATAATCTATAAACCGTAAGCTACTTTTAAGTTTCAATTATGATTGTCTAGATAAGATTCTGGCTTAAATTTTTCAATATTTTCCTGACAAACAAGGCTGTTCCATTATATTATTTTATAAACTAAACCGCTTTTAATTACGTTTAAGGTCGTATAAAATAATTGTTATTATCAGAAAGACAACAAATCAAGACAGTTATTAATTTGAAACTTTTTGAAAATATGTTTTAATACATATATTATATAGTATTTTGATAATTTAATCAAATTTTAAATAAACAAGTAAAAAATAAAAATTTGAAACACTTTGGAAATACTTTTTTAATACATATAGGATTTAGTATTTGGATAATTTAATAGCAAATAAATAGGCAAATAAAGTAATCAATTATTAAAATTTTAAAACATTTAATTGATCAGACAAATAAATACATTGGATATTTTAAAACTGTTTTCAATACAATTGTCATATAAATTGTTAAAAAAAAAATGTTATGTATAAAATAGATATATTATAGGATTTTTATAAGATTTCCAGCACTGACCTCCATCAATCGCGAGCAATGCAATTATGATCGCTGCCCGATGAAATTAGAGATGAGCGCTCCTCTTGCCACTGATCGCTGGCTGGTGATTGCTGAGTTGAAGCGGAATACTGGATCCTCGGTGCACCTGTTGCTTTTCCCACAGTGTGGCTTGGTGTTTTTTTTCGCCAAACGGGAACAGTTGCACGGCTGCTCCTTGAATCAAGGATCAAAGGACGTGACCGTGACGGGGGCCCCCGAAACCGATAATAAAGTTGTACACTAAATGAAATGAAATTTTAATTGCTTATCGGCGGCGAGTGATCCGGGAGCCCATCTGTTGGGATTAGAGCGGCAATGGCTTGACTCGATTGATGTCAAGCGTGTTGTCGGCGCTTTGAAGATTATGCCCAAAGTTATGAGGCTGGCTCTGTTTTCTTCTGCTGCTGCTGCTGCTGCTGCTGGTGCCTCTGCTTCAGTGTTCCAGGTGCTCCGGGTGATCAGCCTATGCGAAATTATATAGCTCAGTGGTGGCAGCAGCTTTAACTACGCAGTGGTTGTCGCTTCTTTATCATCCTCCTCATCATCCTCGTCATCATCATCATCATCTTCATCTTCATCTTCGGCAGGGGCATCACATCAGCTGGCGCTGCTGCTTGCCGCTTGCTGCTCGCTGCTTGCTGCTTGCCGCTTGCCGCTTGCTATTTGCTGCATGCGGCAAAAGATGAAACGTGGCGGCAACACTTTGATGCGGCCAAGATCAAAGCCGCCGATTGTTTACATAATAGTGGCCTTTGAAACGGAACAATAGAATGCCAGGATCAAAGACACCGACCCGTTTACCCGGTTAGTGCGCTTAAGCGAAATGAATGTCCATGTCCGTCCGCCCGTGATCTGTTTTTCAGGCCCCACACCGCAAGAAATTGTGGTTGATTGAGGTCAACTTTGTGGTTATTTTTCATTTTCTTGAAAACTGTTTGTTAGCAGGGACATCTATCTGAAAAAAAATTTAAATTCTCTTTAGACATGAGCTCAGGTTTTATAAAAATCGAAGTCTTAAAATCAATAAAAACAAGTTGTCATTAGAGAAGTAGCATATTTGATTTATATAAAATAAGCTATAAATAATAAATAAAATATGAGATATAGTTATAAATAAATATTTATAGATTTATAAAGTCTGAAAAACTTGTCAAATTCTTAATTTTTTTTTGTTTCCATGCATTTCTCTGAAGAAATATTATTATTTTCCTAACAGAAAGGTAAAATATCAAGCAAATATTATTTAGTAATATATCTCATTTAAAAGTTCAAT
>JAEIIJ010013554.1:0-20431 GCA_018904815.1 Drosophila ogumai | reverse complement strand
AACTATTAAAATATGAAATTAAGTATTTAAAAGTATGCAAACTTTTTATTCTTTTGAAAAAAATGCAGGGTATTTTATAATACACTCATATGTAGAACCATATAACCAATAAAACTAATATCACTGCCCAAAAGAAAGGAATTTCATGATGAACAAGAAAAGAAAATAATTTCGGGAAGCCGAAATTTGCAGTGTGCCATAGGATTGGATCAAAAATTGATTATAACTAAGCCAAAAATGAATTAATTTCACTTCGGAAAGCTTTGCTTTGTTTGTTTCAGCATATTAAAAATAAAATTTTAAGAAATCCAAATTTTACCCAATTTTTGACGATGTAACCCCTTATATAATTTTGAAAAAATATTAAAAATTATGTTTTGTCCCAACATGGCTAAAAGACTCGCCTATTAATGCTGATCAAGAACATATATGGTTTATGGGGTCGGAAACGAGTCCTTCGCTGCTTTGCAAGCTTCTGACAAAAAATTTAATACCCTGCAAGGATATAAAAAACTACTTACAGCATAGTTACGGAG
Source organism: Drosophila ogumai (assembly GCA_018904815.1). Classification (NCBI taxonomy): domain Eukaryota; kingdom Metazoa; phylum Arthropoda; class Insecta; order Diptera; family Drosophilidae; genus Drosophila; species Drosophila ogumai. The sequence goes on along the minus strand of JAEIIJ010013554.1, from coordinate 19,895 downwards.
TTTTTGCTTACTTATGTACACTTATACATAAGCAAAAACTCTGTAACTCTGCTAACACTCTGGGTTCCGGGGATAATTTAACGCTCTTCTGTGATTGACTTGCCTGCCTGCTCGTCTCCCAAAGAGGCGACATTCAATCAGTGCAGCAGCCAAGCCTGGCCTGGGAGTGCTTCGACAAAAAAAATATATCAGTTGAGTGCTCCAGAGCTGCGGAGCCATCGACTGTCGTCCATTCATAGAGTTGGCCAGGGATAGTGCTAATTGCTAGGCTCTGCCCTGCCAGCTTCTGTCGCTGTCCCCAAGTGCCGCGCATAGTTGTCGCCCCATAATTGTGGCATTGCCGCCGAAGGCATCGGGCATCGGGAGTCGGGCTGGGGCCATCATCGCCTCAGCCGTTGACTGGTTGTCTGTCAGCTGTCCATCAAAGCGTTGCCAAGTTGGTGTTAATGGGTGCCTAGAATGCGAGTGCCCCTTGCCCATGCCGCCGCGAGCTCCCATTCCAGGCCCAGCTCCCTGGACTTGTTGTACACGAGGCAACGCATGTTTTTGCTTGTTGTCCTTCGGGGATTAAGCGTCAGGTTGGAGTAATTGCCGAGTGCTGAAGTTCTCCCTTTGTGTCCGCTTGTTTCTCATTTTTTCTTTTGCCTGGCATTTAATTTATTTTTGGATATGCTTAAAGTAAACGAAAGAAGCCACACAGACACACATGCGCACCCAGCCCAGTCCAATACAACAATACAATCCCTGTCCACTCCGCTCAGCAGCAATGGAATCGGAGCAGTCGCTCCTAACTCGCCGACGACGTCGATGGCGACTGGATCTCGCCGCCCAGGGCCGAGAGCTCCTTGAGAAACTGCCGCGCATTGGTCAGCGTGGAGGCGCCGTAGATGATGCGTCGCTGAACGTTAGACGTCTGCTTCTGCTTGATGAAGTCCACCAGGTTCTGGTACTCGATGTAGTTCCCTCCGCCGACCATAAAGACCACAGCGTCTTGGAATGGTGCCCGATTCTTGGGCAGGACATCGCCGCCCTTGAGAAGCTTGGGGTCCAGATACAAGTAGTCATCCGTCTCAGCATTGCTGCGACACTCCATCACCTGTTCGGTGATCTTGGTCACTGGAAGATTCTGGAAAGGATCTGAGTAAGCGGAATGGTAACTTTCTAGCGAAATGAAGAGTGCTTACATGCCGCTTCACCACCAGATTCTTGACGCCCTCCATTACAAAGGAGCTGCCCTGGGAGACTAGCTTGGTGAACATGGACACGGTTTTGGTGCCGCCGCCCTCGTACTGGGTTGCCTGACTGATTCCCGGCGACCGGTTCATGATCGCCTTCCAGCGCTGCACATATGCCAGGGCCGTCAGATCACAGCCGGCCGCCTGGAGCGCCTCCTTGAGCCGCTCCTGCTCAGAGTCGGGCAGCTGCTGGGCGCAGATAAAGTAGATGATGTACAGGCGCAGCTTATCCTCCGCCTGGCCAAACTCCCCGTCCCGTAACAAGTCCAACAGCGGCCTGTCCAGCGTCTGCTTAGACATCACCTTCTCCTCGATCTCGAAGTAAGAGTCCAGCCGGCGAGCCTTGATGTAGTTTAAGATAGCAGTGGCGATCTTGGTGTGCATATCGATCAGACGCTTCTTCTCCATCAGCTGCGGCAGTGAATTGACGGCATTGGTCAGCCGGGCAGTGGTGTCGTTGACCAGAGAGAAGGCTATGTCCGATTCGCCCTCGATGCCCATCGAGGTCTTCAGGCGCTTGATTTCCTCCTCGGAATTGCGATAGGACTCCAGCTCCTCTTGAATGGCCTCGGCCACAGTGGGGAACGGACTGCCCTTGTGCGTCATCCAGAAGCGATCGTTGCGGTCCAAATCGCAGGCCTTGGGCTTTTTGCGGGCCCCTAAAATACGAAAATCGTGAATCATTCTGCTGTTTCTGAGCCATGACGTATTTACTTGCCTGCACTTGCTGTTTCATCCTCCACGTAGACCAAATTCAGTCCCAAGTCCAGGACATCGTGCACCAGCGCCTGGTACGACCATGTGTGATGCAGTGGCGTGGCCAGATCCATGTTTCTGTCCAGCAGCAGAAGCACAGGCCGCTGGAAGCTGAACACTCCGCCGCCCGCCTGCGTGGCATCCATGTGGAACAGATTAGCACGCGCATCCCACAGGTTCTCACGCAGCTTCTTCTCCAGCTTTCGAGCGACCATCTCAGCGGCACTGTTTCGCGGACACCGGATAATGGGAACGTTGCCGAGGGTCACAAACAGGGCAAACAGCGAGTCCACAATGGAGTCCATCAGCGCTTCCATCTCCTCGTCGCGAGTGTTTGCCCTATTAATAGCGTAGTAGGACAACTGCTCGCTCTGCTGGTGCTTCAGCACAAAGAAGTCATCCTCCAGGCTGATGAAGTTCACGTACTGGTCGTAGACGCGATGGATGTTGGCGACGCAGCCGGCGTGCAGGGCGGCAGCTGCCAGATTCTCGATCTTGCTGCGTGTTATTGGCGCCAGGAAGTTAAGGTGATAGACATCGTAGAGGCCGTTGGAGAAGTCCTGCTGGATCCTGTCGAGATTCTCGTCGGTGGGCAGGCAGAAGTAGATGGCCGGCACGTCCGGGATGGAGTCGCGATCTGAGTGGAGTTGTCTGCGGATGAACCCAATATATACTTAGGGATATTTTACAGAAATGACTTCCAGGCACTCACACATGCAGGGTCACGCCCAGTTCGCGCAGCTCCTTGATGGAAATAATCGGCGATATAATGTCCTGGCCGACGCGATCATAGATGAGGATCTTCCACACGGGCTCCGCAGCAAGAGCCTTCGGCTGTTGCGAGTTCAGATTAAGCATCTGCTTAATGGCATCTGTAATACAAGTGGGAAAAACCATTAATTAAAACTTTTCCTTCCGGTAAGGGACATTGCTTCGCCGGTTTCTCACTGATTTGGCGCTCCCGCAGAGTCAGCATTGTGTTGTGTGTGTGGCGGCCGGCGAATAAGATGGATTTCGGTTAATATTCAGCAAACTATTCCCGGTTTATAAGGTGAAAAACATAGTTTACAAAAAAACACGTCACAAGCGACTACGAGGCAACGCGTTTTGGCATTTTTAGTGCATAGTAGAGAAAACAGCTGGAGCCAGTATGACCCTACGCAACAAAAATACCGAAACACGATTTAGAAAAATACAAACTAACTGGAATATACCAAGAAGCGTATTACATTTTTCACTTTTAATCACTGCAATTTGAATATAGCTAAAAATTCTAGAAGATTTTTTTTTAATAAGTTATACATCTAAAATTAATGTATATTTCCAGCACATGTATTTTAAGTTGCTCCAATTTTCGGCGCCTATGTATAAAAATACTGCGATATAGCTGAGTTGGCAGCACTGGCAGACTGTGGTTTTGGCATTTCAGTACGGTCACACCGCCAGCTGATTGGGAAAACTGTGAGACCATTTGCGTCAATCGTTTCATTCATTCATTCATTTTTTTCAGTCAAAGCAAGTGGTTCGTTCGCGCGGCGGTTTTTTACTTTATAGTGTCGCATCGCAAACGTCGCGCTATGATTCTGGAACCGGAGATTCCGACGGAGAGAGTCGCGTACGCCGCGGCCCGCGCCTCCCATATCCGCTGGCGGAATACGTATTACAGTGACCTCAACGATCATAAGCACCATAAGCACCAGAGAAGCGGTGTTGTTGCTTCCAAGCGTCGCTGCGGCTCTCGCGTCGTCAGTCGCAATCACTTTTTCAAGCACAGTCGCGCCTTTCTGTGGCTGCTAGTCTGCAATATGATGGCCATGGACCAGGTTAAATCCCAGCTGCTCATCAACGTCCAAAATCAGGTGCGAGTCCACAAAAACAACAAAGAAACCCGCAAATCAAGGCTACTAAGCGCAGCGACACCAGCAGCGTTGCCCATTTGATTTGCGAAAATGAGCACAGCAAAACAAAACAGCCAAAAAAGAGGAGAGAGAAAAACAGTGAGAGGGAGAAAACACCAATTATTATTAAATAGAAAGACTAGTTTTCCTTGACAAAAATATTACCAAAATATTAGTAAAACACGTTGTTTTTGCCAGAAAACGTACATGTGAAAACTTCCAAGAATCCAAAAGTTGGCATGCAGGCATTTCATTTGTGTGACTGCAGAAACCCATTAGTTAAAGCGTCTGCATGTCGAAGTTATTGCATGCCGAAGCCGGCATTTCTATTTCTATTTAAAAGGATATCACATGAGAATACGAATGGAAACAATATATTAATTTTAATGTGTATAAATATTTGTATAGCCCTAAAAGCAGTGCAGTTCAATGTCATTTCTGGAATTTCACTTTCCTGACATTTCACTTTTCCGCTTCAATATTAGTTGACTTTGTTGTTCCGACTGTCACAATATTGACACTTTGCTTTCGGCTTTTCCATAAATTTTAGATTAGTTGGCCAAAAACAGCGCTGGGCTTATAATGAAAGTTGACATCAGTCGAAGCTCTCGCTCTCCCTCCTCTTCTCTTCCTTTTCTCTTTTCCACACAGTGGCAGCATATTTGTTTACATGTGACATCCTTCATTGTTCTGCACTTTGTCCCTGGCCCCAAAATGTCCTCCTGATGGCTCTCTTCCTTCTCCGCCCCTGCTCTCTTTTCCGTTCTCCATTCTGCTTTCTCCTCTTTCCCTCTTGCTTCTCCCTGTCATTCTTTGTTTACATGTGCCTTTGTGCAAACACAGAGGAAAGCCAGCAGCAGCAACAAGAACCAAAACAACGTCAGAGAAAATAAAGGATATGGTATTTTTGGAGGAGCAAAATGCCAAATACCCTTTTAGACCACTCGTTGAAAACGCGAATCGATAACATAATTAATATACCGAAGCTGCCCTATAGAAGTTTAAGTATGAGAAATATTGAGTTTAGCCTAACTATTATGTTAGTTTATTTAGAAGCTAGCAACGCAGTAAGTTATTTTGGGGCCTATAATCATATGAATCCATTATTGCAATTGCAAACTGCAAGTGTATGTATATATACTTGGACTTCCTGAAGTTAGTTTTCTTTCTTGTAAAATAACATTTTAAGGAGTTTAAGACTTAATCACTTTTGAATTTCGAGCACGGATTCATATATTTATCTAAAAATTAGTATTCAAAATAAAAGTTTATTATCCTAAACTATGTTTTTATTTACATACATTCATAAATACCATTAGCATACTCTTTTAAAGCAGCATACACACTACTTATCAAAATTATATTACCCTCGAATAGAGTATCACCACAATAACACCCACTGCCAACATATTTGCTCGTGTACACGTGTAAAGGGCAAATTTTGTTGTTGTTGAACTACATTTCGAGATGTTGTGGTGGGGTGACGAGGCCGAGTTCCTCTCATCCTGCTCCTTGCCAAAGCTCATCTCCGTTTCGTTTCGTTTTCGTTCTCCGTCCCCACTCGTGTGTTTTTTCCTTTTTCTATTTTTCAACTCTCTTGACTCTAATTTGGTTCATGGCCGCCCAGCTTCAGGACCTGTCATAGTTAATTCAAGTCCTGACAACACAGGGATTCCATACCTCCAAGCTCGTGACTGCCTTGGCGCTTTATTAATATTTTAGCTGGTGGGGGAAAATGCTGAAAAAGTAATTTAACATCCTCTAACACTTGTTGCTCCCTAATCCGATTGCTTGCAGGGCGGCGAGGTGATCCAGGAGAGTATCACCTCCAACATTGGCGAGGACCTGATAACGCTTGAATTTCAGAAGACTGACGGCACGCTCATCACCCAGGTCATTGACTTTCGCAATGTGAGTTAAGGAAACCGAACCAGCGAAAGAGGAATTTAAACTTAAAACGTGAATATTTCTCATTTTCCCCACCAGGAGGTTCAAATCCTCAAGGCCTTGGTGCTGGGCGAGGAGGAGCGCGGTCAGAGCCAGTACCAGGTCATGTGCTTCGCCACCAAGTTCAACAAGGGCGACTTCATATCCTCGGCGGCAATGGCCAAGCTGCGCCAAAAGAATCCGCACACCATCCGCACCCCCGAGGAGGATAAGGGTCGCGAGACCTACACGATGAGCAGCTGGGTGCAGTTGAACCGATCCCTGCCCATCACGCGTCACTTGCAGGGCCTATGCTCGGAGGCAATGGACGCTACCTACGTGAGGGACGTGGATCTAAAGTCATGGGCAGATCTGTCAGGTGAGTGTGCATTAAAAAATAGTAAATCGGTCTCTCTATTTTCGAAATTAATTGAAAGAAAACACAGAAATCTTGTTACTTATACGATTGTAATTCGGTTTTAATATAGTACTTGCAAAACTCTATGACTATTTACAGTCGACTTATCAGATTATATTTGCGTGTATGCCAAAAATTAGGTCAAGTTGTATAAAAGCACGATATAGCGTATACACGAAAAATAGAGGCAACAAGCGACAGCTAGAGGGTGTATAGAGAACTACATTATAAAGAGTTGCCTGTGTGAATCTAAAAACGCAAACCTTGTGTATTTTGAAGCAGCCAATTAAATTTAGTTTTGTGTTGTAGAGAGTCAAAATCAATCAATTTAATTTAGTTTCCTGGAATATAAACAAAACAGGCATTAAAAGAAAAATTCGTATATTTATAGCCTTTTCCCAAGTTCAGAGTTTTGAGTTTCGGATGTGTTTGCCTGTAATCTTGGTAAAGATAATAAAACAAGGCGAAACTTTTAGGGTAGATGTATATGCAGAGTATTCGTCCAGCTGAGGGGGTGTTTTCCGCTTTCAAACTTTTCTGTTTACATTATTGTTTCGCTTCTCCTTTTTTGCTGTATCTTGTTTGGCGGCGACCACAGGCTCATCGATTTCCAGCCTGGAAGCCGCCACCGAGAAGTTCCCGGACACGCTGTCGACGCGCTGCAACGAGGTGAGCAGCCTGTGGGCCCCCTGTCTCTGCACCCTGGAGACCTGCATCGGTTGGTATCCCTGCGGGCTCAAGTACTGCAAAGGCAAGGGAACCGCTGGAGCGGACTCCTCCGGGGCCCAGCAGCAGCAGACGAATTATCGCTGCGGCATCAAGACCTGCCGCAAGTGCACACAGTTCACCTATTATGTGCGGCAGAAACAACAGTGCCTCTGGGATGAATGACGACGAGGCGAGCTGCAGCTGGCGCAGATGCAGATGCGCTGCGCCAGGCGGCGGAATGGGAGCGAGGATGTCATCTGCCCGGGCATGGGTATGGGAATTGCAGGTGAAACAAGAGCAGCGACAGCGATGGCGACAATAACTGGAGCAGGAACAGCGGTCGCTGCGAAAGATACAACGATGGCAGCAACAACGACGACCAACAAATTACGCCAACTGCTTTTGTTGGTTCAGCAGCAGATGCCTTTTGCTCTGTGGAGTTTTCCGGTCCATCACATTTCCCAGCCTCAATCGCAATCCCACGCCCACACCCACACCCACACCCATTTCCATTCCCAATCCCGTTTCCAGCAGCAACATCACCAGCCACCGCATTCACCCCACCAGCAGGAGCATCATCATCATCAGCATCATTCTCAGGTTGCCTCCACTTTGCGTTACCCATCGTCGCCATCATCGTCCACTACTTCCACAATGGCCGCCATCGTTGCGTGATAATGAACACTCGGAATATCCAACAAGCTCTCCCCATTCCACGTCCACAAAAAATGAGTGTTGACACTTTTTCCGCTCACGATTCAAGATTCTGGACGCCGCCGTCATTTGATTGCAAGCCACCGGGAGAGGGGCCACAGAGCCGCAGAAAAAAAAGGAGTTGAGCGGAATATATATGTAAAAATGTGCTTCTGTATACTATGTATATATATATGTATATTTAACGATGATTAGCTTTTAGCTAGCTCATGTTTTACGCTTATGCCGGACTTGGTACAGCCCTAGGTTAGTTTTCCATTCAATTTGACCCAAAATGAGCCCTTTGAAATAAAAGCCAAGCAAGCACCTTGATATTTTTTACATTTTTCTCCTACATCCTGCTAATTACATTAACCTTATTCAACACAATTACTTTGCCTCTTTACTTAGATATATTTACTGATATATTTTCCACCTAACTAATACTCTTCGTGACTTGCCTCACTATTCGCCAAAGTATTTAGGAATTGCTAAACATTTTTCCTGTTGAGCTGTCCCCCTTTGCCTTTATTTACCTTTCGTATTTCAATTTCAATTTGTTCGTTTAGCCTGTCCCTTCTGTTCACACTTTTTCCATCCACATTGTTTGCAGCTATTTCGTTTCAATTACCCTTTTACAGCGTCTTATATATCCTCTGTTTGCCTTTTGCCTCACTCCACTTTACCCTAACTGAAGCCTGATTAGATGTACTAAACCAATTTCACGTTCCACGCTTTCCTTCCACTCATATTCCGTTGAGCTCAAGAATATTAAGTAGGTATAGAACTATAAATATATTAAATGTGGCCTTAGCATATTTTATGAGCGCTAGAAAACGAAATTAATTGAATAAGCAAGCAGGAATTTGTCAGGCAGAGGCAGAGGCAGACACAGAAGTCGTAATTAATTGTGCTCATAATAGTTGTAACAGAGAAACCACAGAAAATATGATATATTGCCATATTTAGAGGATAGTGAATGTGGGGGAACTCAACTAACCAAAACGACTGCCGCAATAAAAAGCTTTTTCTATCTTTTCCACACCACAAAAATGGCTGTTTGAGAGACACCGGAATTGGTGAACAAAACCCTGCGACCCCATTATTCCTCTTGACTCTTTCTCCCAAACTATTTCTCTATTCTATAATAAACTAAGCCTGCCTTTTTGCCTTTTTGACTTGTAATCTTTTTCACTTTTTATTCGAAACCAATGAAATGTCTTACAATGGGAAAACCTTAGGCAAAAATTTATTGATACCAATAATAAACAATACCAAGAACAATAATCTATTGTATAAATTTCAAGAACCTAGTCTACTTAGGGTGTTAGAAAGGCATATTTTCCTAAAATCATACTACAAAATGAAAAATAAGAAAAACGAAAATAAAAAGAAGAAAGAAAAGAAAATAATGTCTTAAACAAGTTTCGACGACAAAGAAAAACCAACGGTGATAATAATTTTTTCTACGATATAGAATGGCAACTCCTTGACTCACTGTATAAAACTCTAATGGAAATTAAACGATCAAATGTAAAAATTGATTAGTATTACTAAGCATTTAAGAGATAGTCGCGGGAGCGCAAAATAAACGATCTGAAATGTGTAAAGCATTAGCCAATAATAAACTATTAATCGACTAGTCCTAACAAATAATTGAAATTAATAACTAGACGTAATGAAAAAGCTGACAAATTCTACATTTTATAAAAGAGAAAGAATGAAAAATGAAAACTTTAACCAGTTGTTTTACTAAGGCTCGCATATTTTCTTTCAGGACATTAATGCATTTTTCCTAATCATTGAAGAGCCACCGGAATGGCCAACCTCTCAATGCATTAAAATGCTCGGCGTGCTGTGCGCTGTTTGCCCAACCCTCCAGCGTTTCCAGGTCCTGATCCCCTGCGCATCCTGTGGACGAAGAAACAGTCGGCAGTGCAAGCTGCAGGGAAGGAGCTGCTGCTCGTCCTTGCCGCTGTCTTGAGCCACTGGCAAATCCTTTATGCGATTTGTAATTCATGAGCAGAGCGCACAGATTCTTATCATTTATTTTACTGCGCAATCGGTATCGACTGGGGATGGAAGAGGGGGGCAGGGCCTGGCGGCTGCTGGCAGACATCTAGACAAACACTTGCAGCCAATAACTATATTCATGGCGTAGACTGTAGCCGACGATAGCTTAAGACGTGCGGAAACCAAATCGGCGTCGTAGAAAATTGAATTTGTTACGATTTGGCAGAGGAGGAGAACGCGGGACGAGAAGGAGCAGCACGAATGCGAGTCCCAATCCGAAACCCAACGGGAGCAAACGTATGTGCATGCCTAATGAGCCATGAAATGCCAGGGCCTGGAACTGGATCCTTTTCCTCCGCACAGCTTTTTTTTCGGTGGGTCATTTCCTGGTGGGCAATCAGCGACAGCTGGCTACTCGAATGGCTCTCGGTCGGGGGCCCTGACCCAGCTCGACCCACCGAACCGACGGCCGACCCCCACGTCTATATAATTAAAGCGTGCAGCTGCTGGCGTGTAAATCAAACAAAATCAACTCTCTCTGCAGGCTCTTAATTAAGTTTACACTCTCGGAATTCGATTTCTCCGCCCATAATTCCCGTTTCGTTTTTTGTTTTTCTGTCGGTCAGCGGTGCACCCAGCAAATGTGGCGACATCGAAAAGAAGGTGAGTGGAAATTTAACTACAGATATGTATAATTTCTTAAGTTACAAAAAGAACCAAGATATTTACTGAAAAAATAAGTAAATACTAAAGAAGGGTTAAATAACCTAAATAAATCAATTTTCTATATTACAAATTATCAAACCTTTATTTTATATATTCTTCAAAGAGGAATTGTAATGATCAATTTATATAACAAAGCTACCTTGAACTGAATAAAATTTTCCTTTCCTTTTATATTTCGTGCTTGTTTAAATTGAAGAGGTTTTCCAAAGTTTTGTTTGGAATAACTTTTGCATTGGAATCCTTCAAAAATCTCCGCTCTTGACATTTGCAATCGGCCTGGCTGTGGTGCCTCAGTGTCGGTTATCAGGCCAGCGAAAGCAGCTTTCTCCCCACGACTTTCCCTCGAGAAAAGTTCTCGAGTTTGGGTACCAGTAAGTACACGTATATGCATACATTCACATATGTGGGGTGGATTTTTCCAATGCGCCTGTGTCAGTAGTGGCCGTGCTCATTGCTGTGGCCGTGTGAGTTTTTCCTATTGACTTTTCAGGTCAAAAGGCGACTGTGCGCTTAATATTTGCATAACTACTTAAAGCAGCCACGGAACGGCACGAACACGGCATGTTTTGGTACTTACAAGGGCTCGAATCGGGAGAGCTCGGTCGTTCGTATATATGTAGGCATTCGTGTGTTTATCTCTGCGTTAAATTAAAATCACTCATACGCCGTGTAATCATCGCAAATAGGCTCTCGAGAGCTCGCTGCTGCCGCAAAGTTCAAGGCGCACTTAAAGCGTATGCCGAAGGACCTCCAACCCCCGTACATCCTGCCTTCTTCCCTTGGCCCATGGCCTCTACTAATTTTTGGCTGAGTCACGTAGGACAGTGAAACAAAAGCAGCTGCAAAGCCGACGACTTGCCAACTACTTTTGAAATGTAATTTGCACTTTTCCCAGCTCGACAAACTGACGCACTGACTGACATCATGGTAGGCACTGTCATCCAGGGGGGAATAGCATTTTCGTACCCCCTTTTTGGGGTTATTGAAACTTTTAACAATTAGCTGGGGCACAAAGTTTATGGCCAAGTAACTAGGCCTAATGGGAGGCATCATTTTTTGTTTGTCTGACCCTTGAATTGAACTCGAATTTTATGAAAATGGCTACATTAGCGTTAAGAGCTTGCGGGTTGAAAATTATTTAAAGGAGAGAAAACTCCTGAAATCGAGTTTGGTGTGTGTCTCCTTCGGAGTGTTCCCAAAATACTAACATACATTTAAAATTCTCGTTATCAATTTGAATTTACTCTAAAGAACTAAGCTAAGCTTGATTTTATTTATTTATATTATTAGAGACACTCAATAGATTTTTGTTTTTCTAATTCAATTACTTAAATCAATTTTCTTCAAATCAATTCGTATTCCCTTGTGATTATATTTTTCGGAACACCTGCCACCCTTGGCCGTCTTCATTTGTAATTGTCATTTGATGACAGTTAATTGAATTGCTACAATTTTATGCCCGAGCGCTGGTAGATAGCATAGTCTGTCCCTTAACTTTTTAGGGACCGTTTCCTTCGTCTTCCGCCTGTCATCATTATCGCTGCCATTATGCGTGTGGGCACAGGACGGACAGGAGAGCCGGGACTCGGTTGGGCCTCAACTGCAGTGCACATAAATCAATGACAATCAAAATTCATTTCGTTTGCGTTGATTTATTGCTTTTGTTTGATTATGTGGGAGGGAGGCGGAGAGGAAAGAGGGAACTGAATCCCAAAAACAGGGCGTTGCGATGGGCGGCAGGGGCCGCCTTATCAGCATTGCATATTAATGTGAGTTATGTGTAGGCCATAAAGAAGGCAAAACAAAACTAAGCCCAGAGTTCCCTGGAATTCGGCTTTATTTTTCCCTTTCCCGTGCAAATATTAAAGATATACAGAGGCAGGCACAGCATGTGCACGCCCATTCAGCTGAGTAGCAACCTTTTCTACGTTTTTATTCCGGATCTTCTGTATTTCTTTTTTTCGTGCTGTTTGGTTTATACCAACGCCCCCACGCTGCTGCCAAATCATCAATCAAACGCGTGTGATTTGCTACAGTTCAAATTTCGCTCTCAGTTCAATCGTTCAGCCATTCAAGCAGAAATACAAATATTTGCTTTTTTCCAAAGTACAAAAGCAGCCCTCAGAGCCGTGAGGAGGAAAACACTAGGAATAAAAATATGTTTCAAAAGAAATCAAAAGAAAGCAACATCAAAAACTACAATTGTGTGCTAGTTTTTCGTTTAGTCCTTGAAATAAGTCTTCTATTTGTTGTATACATTTCAAAATTATATAATTCATTTATAATATTTGCCTCAGTGTACTTAGTAGGGGTTGGGTAAAGCCAGCTGGCAGGGCCCTGCCAAGGGCTTAGTTTTGTCCTTCCTGCCTGGCTGACATGGCTTAAAAATCGAGGCCTCTCCTGCAGCTTTTTCCGTCAAGAGGCAGAAAAAAGGGTAAGCCACTCTTCGCTCACAGGTAGCAGCTGTTACTCCTCCCAATTCTACCCAGTCCGCCTTCCGGCCTCTCCGACTGCCTAATCTCCTGTGTGATGGGCTGGCAACCTGTTACATGATTCCCTCCCTGCCGTGGCCCCAAGGAGCCGAGGCCAACAAATGGCCTCCGTAATAAGGCGCTGTGAAATTATTTAGAAAATTTAGCTGGCCAAGGGCAGCACCTTTCGGAGCTCTGAGAAAAACCGCCTCGGTTTGAATTGAATTTGTTGGTGGGACTGGGATCCTGGGGGCCACAAAGTAAAATGGAATTTGTTTTCATCTCATAGAAAAAGTTTTGTGGCTGAATAATGGGGAGAGGAGAGAAAAGCTTAAAAGGTTTAGCTCCTTATTATAATCTGCCAAATCATTTTTGGTTTAACCGTTGAGCGATTATTTACCGGGGGGTCAAGCTGGGATAACAAAGTTTAAAAAAGTGCCAAAGAATTGTGATTTTTAAAAAATCTAGATTTATGTAACTTATATTTATACCCTTATGTATTCTAATTTCAGTCTATAAATCATATATATTCTTGATCAGCAACAACTTAAATTTATTTGAACAGATTAAACAATAATTAAATACTCTTTGTATTTATTTAACATTTAATCTGTTCGAATAAAATTTCATCTTTTTACATTTTCTTTTGTTTGACTTTGAATTTTGTGAAATAAACAAAACATTGTTACACATTAAGAAACCATTTTGGGTTTTTAAAAAGGCAATACAAAATACCTTTCAAATTTTCGTCTTACTTTGAAAATGAGTGGAGCAAATCCTTAAGCACGTTTCGGCGAGTCCTGGACATTACCGCCCATTGTGCGGCTCCCGATTAGCCTTAGCTGCGCCCCAAAGGAGAGCCAAGAGCCCCGGCACTTGAGCAGCTTCCGGCAGATGCTCTAAGGAGCCGTCCGGGCTGGCAGGGCTTTTGAATTGTTGCCAAAAACAATTTATGGCAGAGCATTGTGTCGTTCTGAATTTTGCGCACAATTGAGAATTGTGCAATTGCATTCGGTCGCCGCCAAGGGGAGGGTTGGATGAGCTAAAAGGGCAAATGACGGTCCCAGCTGCCGCTTAAGTTTTGCATATTTATTCAATAACGAAATAAGCGGCAGTTAAATTGTAAATAAGCTCTGTGGCAGCTGGCGCTGCCGCCTGCCACAATAATTAAAAACAATGCTAGCCTCGGCCCTAGTCGGTTAGGAAATTATGTTTAAAAGTTTAATGTGCAGCCCAGACAAGGACAAAAGGAGCGCGGAAGGAAGCGGCCGAAGACGAGACAACCAGACGCATAAATCTTTCAAGTGCTCACTTGGCTCCAATGCAACTGCTTCTGTTTTCTCTTTGACTGCACAGTGAAAAAATTTTGCAAAAATAGGTACGTTTTTCAATTAAAACTAAACTAAAAATACCAATTTTTGTTTTTTAAATCTAAAAAGTCATCAATTAATTTACACTTTTTTATATAATAATTTTCATACCGATATTCTTCTTCTGTTTAACTAATTAACTAATTTAATAAAGAAGATATTAACTGAATAACTCTTTTAAAAATTAATTTTTCAAAAATTTTCTCAACATTTTTTTTAAGTGAAACTTCTTTCTCTGGCGGAGTCTCGAGTGCATTTGCTAATGACAAAGTCAAACAGGCGACAATGGGTAGCAAACTGCCAGTGTCTCGTTTATTGTCCTGCGTCCTAACTCCTGCGTCCTGCGTCCTTGAGTGCCCACAAGCTGCCGCTGGCGATTGTCGTGCAATGCGGCGGCAAGTGTTGAAAGCATGTTAATTGCTAACCATAACACCAGCAACAATAACTATGCTCCAACTACAGCTACAATTACAACTCCGGCGTCAGCTTGACAAACAAAGGCGAGGGGAAAATCGTGCTGGGAGAGGCTTAGGCCTTTTGCTCCACTTTTCGCCAAACATAAAAGTCAAAGCAGCAGCATTTACATGTGCCGAGCGGAAGTAGCCACCATGTGCCCGCCCGCCGCATATTTTCCCCAGTCTATTTTCTTGGTTCCTATTTCCACATCCCATATTTCCCCATCCCAATATCCCTCACTTTTCCCCTCCTAACTAGGCCTTCAAAGCTCTCGGCGCGGAAGTATTTGTCGTGATATTTATCGCATAAGCCATTTCTCTTCGGGCCCTCAGCGGAAAATTGTGAAAATTTAATTGAAAATATAGCCGGGCCCTCAGAGTGGCCTACACGTACTTCATGGCTGGCCAAGGGGAGCTTGTGTAGCTCATCAAATATTAAAGCTATTCTCTTTTTTGCATAATTTTATTGATTGCGATTTTTTTGGCAACAGCTGGCACAAAGCGCTTGCAATACCAGACGAGGGAAACGTATCAAACAAATAAACATGCAATATTAAAAATCGGGTCATGACGACCTTATTTAAATATATTTTTTATTGGCAACTTCCATGATATAATAAATATAGTTGTTTGCAGTCTTTCTTCTATTCTATCAAATTTTTTTATAAATATTTATACATTTATTTATTATTCGTTTGTTCGATTAAAATAAAAAAGAGCTTTTTTTTAGTTTTTAAATTTGCCACAGCTTTTTCTCTTTTTTTTTACTTTTATTTCATTTGGTTTAAGGACTCGTCCATGTTTATTTCATTTGCACCTTTTATTTGATACTTTAGCACTCTTTCCTTTTGGTGTAAATTTTTTATAGCTCAACTGGCGTTTCATTGAAAAATCACAGCTGAAGGGCTGCATTAAATGATGTATTCCCGGTGGAAATAAAACCTAGCAAAAAAGTTAGCAAAAAAAAGTCTAGTTGAGGCCATTTAATTTCAGCTTTAATGCACATAACTTTTTAATTAAAAATAAAAGAGAGACCCAGAAATTCGAGGAGCGAGCATCATAAAAATCTCAAGCTCATAATCCTTTTTGAACGTCAGCGAAAAGGCAAACAACAAAAAATCACGTACTGCATCCGCTAATTAATTTGCTTATTTAGGCTGTGCCTTCTTTAAAAAATAAAAAAGTATTTTAAATATGTAAGGTTTAAGGTTTTTCAACTATATTTCGGATATACTTAATTTTTTAACTTGTAAGAAAATAAAAAATATTATTATAAAGGCACAAAAATATAATTCTAATTTTTAATGTCGTAAGTAAGCTGTGACTTAATATATTTTGATAATGCTTCAATATATCCCAATATTTGTATTTAAAACTTATATTTAAAATGTATATTTATTTTGCTTAAATTAAGTTAAAACTTAAATTGCAATAGAGACCAAAAACGTCACGTTTTTCATAGCATACTTTTTGGGGACAGTGGAGGTGGCCTGGCATTTAATGCTGAGGCTAAGCATAAAACCATTTACAAGCACTTAGTTTGCATATAACCTCAACACAAATAGACGAAAGGGATGGAATGGCCAGAGTGGGGGAAAGAGGGGCCCGGGATGGCTGTGCAGACGCATTTGCATGTGAAATATGCATGAGTTGCCATCTCCTGTCTGTCCGTCTGTGTGCGCAAATAAACATAAATGTTGCGAGAAAAAAAAAACCGCTGAAATTGCAAATGACAAGTTTTGCACTAAGCAGCAGCGCAAATACACAGCGGACACTGAAAGCTGGGGAGGAATGGTTGAAATGGAAGGGAAAAGTGAAAATTGCGGAAGAACATGGGAAATGCTGGAGAGGCGGCGGCAGCGGCTTGTTACATTGACACACTTACTGCATGATGAAGCAAAATGAGTGACAAACTGACTGCGCGATGCTGTAAGCTGCTTATTAAGCGGAGCGAGAAGGGAATTGCACTGGGTGCGACCCACAAAACACAAGCGAGCAAGAAATATTTGCGAGCGCAGCAAAAGCGACCAACTTTAAGTAAATAAATGGGTTACTTTCACTGGGGCCGCTCGTTCGAGACCCAAATCAATGTCAACGAGTTCTCGCCTTTGGGATCAAGCTGCTGCACAGACAAAAACAAAACAATAATAGAAAACAACAAGATTTATTTTAAAATATATGTAATATATCTATAGAAGCTATATGATTTACAAAAAAACTGGTTATGATTACAACTTCAATCATTAACTAAATTATTAGTATTGATACATTTCCCTATAATAAACCTAGAATTAATCAGTATATTGTTGGTAATATACCTTTTATTTTCCTCTGTGTTCAGTGCCACCAGCACGTGCTTTTCCCTTGATGAAGTTGCCAGGGTTGTAAGCCAAAAAGTTAAGGAGAAGGGAGAGTGGGCCTCAGAGACTGAGTTAAAAGCCGAAAAACTTGGCACACGCAAAAAGGTTTAGACGCACCGCCGAGATTTCTTTCGGCCAGGGAATACAAAACTTTTTCCATTGCTTCAATAGATAACAAAATGACAGGCTAAACAAAACATTAAAGAAAATAAGGAGGCGATGAGTGGAAGAGCAGGAATGCTCTTTCCATAATAATTAATATAGCAAGGAAAACAATTTAGTCAATAATTAAAAAGTACTTCTGATTGTAATACAAAAAATATTTGTTTAATTTTAATATTTCTTGAGCAGTAATTAATAATAAATAAATCAATAAGACTTGCAAATACCAGAGAAACTTTGGTAGACTTTAGCTTAGGCTCCTTCAATTAGGGCACATAAAAAATGTTAAAAGCTCACTTGCTTTGCTCGCTGACATGAAAATGTGAGCGCTGTGTTCTCATTAATTTGCCAGCAAGAATAACAGGAAAAATAACAACAAGCAAAAGACCTGCATGGGGTTAAGGGAATAGAACTGAATGCTTTTCATGCCTGCCTGGAGCTATTCTTGTTGGTATCGTTAGCCTGGCTGCTGCTTACGTTTTGCTTTTAACAAGCATAGTTTTAAAAAAATTTGGATTATTGCTCATACGTCCTGTAGGTATCTTGGCTTTTCTTGCTTTGCGTTCTTTGCCCCATAAATTGTGACAACTAAATATATGTTCCTTATTTCATTTTGACATAGGAAAGCATTTAACACTTTTTTTAATATTTATTACAGCTTTTAAAATAAGGAAAACCGATTGCTAATAAATTAGATTCTACCATTTTTTCGTAGTGTAGCAAACACTGGTTACTTGGTTACTGCCACCTGCGTACTTAACATCTTCTCTGCAAAGGTAAAAGTGCATTTTGACGTTTTCATGCGCTTGGTTGATCTACAGCTGGGAAAGTTAATGGAAAACAACTCGCACACCGAAAGATGAAAGCCCTGCATCCATGCGAACCTGTGTGTAGGGACTTGTGGCTATATACATATTTTCCAGGACCCTGTCAGTTGAACAAAAGGCTTCGGCTTTTGGCATAAAGTGTTCGATTGCTTTTGTGCTGCTGAGAGTGCTGAATAAATGGGAATAGCACACGTTCGGTTTACTTTTACCGCACCGTTGTTCCCCGCCTTGTAGGCCCAGCTAATTGAACCTACTCTGATATCGATTTTGATTTTTTATTTCTCCAACGGCCTTTGTAAAATCTGCAGCTGCTGCATCTGGCAAATATTTATGCATAATACCCCATCCTTTGGGCTTGGTTTCGGTTTACATTTGGATTTTTTTTTTAGTTTTGCATCCTTTAACCATATGTGTTCCAATGTTTGTGCAACCCAAGGCTTCAAATTTAATTAAATTTTTGGTTTATGCCATTGCAAAACCAGACCTTTATTGAAATTATTCGTCGACGGGCGGCCTAGTTGCGATGAAATTGGGTCGAAATCTGAATGCTGCACTGAAATATGTTGAATAGTTGGAAAAATTTGATTTGAGAGCTATTGAATGGAAATGTTTTGATTCAAATATGGCAAAACTACTATTTTATTATCAAATAAATGCCTAGATCCGAGTATACGAGTACTAAAGAAATTTTAATATAAATTTTTATTATTGTACATATATTTTTTTGTGTAATAATTATAATTATTTGGCGAGATATTCGAGGCCTTAATTTGTAATTTGCAAGGCGAACAGGTGAAACACAGGTGCCCTTTTCTTGACTACGAAACGCTTCAGTGCTTCGGGTGCCCATTTATTCCATCTTATGAAATCGCTTTCACATTTAACCCGTTGATTCACCGCACCCTTCTCTCGGGGAAATGGCACGCCTCGCTCGGTGAGAAAATGTTACACATTAAAACCTTTTTGTTGTGCTTCAAAAGTCGTAAAACCGAGTTTTATGAATGCGATTAAGCGCGTGAACTGCAGAAGAGCATATTTCTTCTTCGCTGGACCGGATTCCTCCTCGATCCTGTCTCCCTTTCACGGGCTTTGCTCGTCCTACTTTGCCGTTGTGCCGGAATTTGTCATTTTTAATGACTGTGAAAAGAATGCGTTCGTAATTACATGGCAGAAACGAAAAACTTTCTGCGATGTATCTGTGTGTATGGGGGGTCTGCCTGAAATTTCACTGTATCATAAATTATTTTACTTATTATACTCTTTCTGGTTATGAAACGGGTTAATGCGGTGCGAGGAGTGGGATAAGTAAAAGGATCCCACAAAGAAATGTATTTTATGGTGCGGTTCTACAACTTTTTCAAGAGTATTTATATAAGAGATGAGCTCTGTGGTTTTATTTCCTGGTATTTGGATTAAGAAGATACTATTTTGAGATTTTTAATCTTTTTTAATATTAAAAGCTTTTAGTTTCAATTGATTGCAATATTTTTAAAAAACTAAAAAATGTAACGAAAATATTTAAAATTTATAAATTACAATATTATTAAGAAAATATTGAAGTTTACCCAAAACAGAAATAAAGATATCCTAATGACAGGGCACCTAGTTTTCGACCGGCTATTGCCTCATCTTAAATTCAGGCCGCCCCGGTTCCGCCCTTTCTGGGGCATAACTAAGTAGCATGAACCAACTTGAGATGGGCCATTTTCCCACCCACAAGCCACAGCCATTGTTCCCCCACTTAAATCCGTTTCCAGCTTTGCCGCTGTCTTTCGGCTTCCTGCCCTCCATCCGCATCCTTGTAGGTGGCGATGTCTTTGCCTTTCTTTCCTGTCTTTTTGCCATCCTTTTTTTATATATTTTTTTTTTTTTTTTTT